>JAPYYV010030981.1:0-11740 GCA_030522625.1 Copidosoma aretas | reverse complement strand
ATATTGTTGAATTAAGTCCATATTTACTTGATACAAGTAAAAATTCATTATTGTTTTTAGTAAATATTTGATTGATACTATTCAAGCATGAAATTTTATGGAGCCAAGTAAATATATACTTGACGTGACTTACTAGAATCAAGAAAACTGACTTACTAAAATCAAGCAAAATTTTACTTGATCCAAGAAAAACTTTCTTGTTTCTATAAAATATTTCGTAGACATTGAGAATCAATGAATCCAAGAAAACATTTACTTGAAACCAGCAAAATTTCCTTGATTCGAGTAAAAAATTTCTTGGTTTTAGTAAATGGAATTCAAGAAAATGAATTTAGTTGAACCTAGTAAATTTTTCTTTCAGTGTAATTTATCACAAGTCTGTTGTTGAAATATCTATAAGTCAATAGAGTAGATTGAATTTTTTTTATTATTTACCCAAATTACACAGTACTGACAATCAAAGTATTATCTATGTACGAAAATTGCACACATATAATCTCATTTATAATTCATATTGTTCACTACATCCACATATTTAAAAGTAATATTTCACTTATTTGAATAAGCCACTGATTTACCTACATGATTCCACTTATTTATAAGAGAAATTCTACTCATTGTTAAGTTGTCATCATTTTCACGTAAATATGAGTGAATTTTAACTTATTCATAAGTCAAATCCACTTTTTTATGAGTGGAAATGAATTGAGACACTGAATAAGTGACATTTTTACTTATTATGACTTAGAGAGATAGACAGTCCATTTTTCTCCAGCCAAATTTTTTTGTATAAATTCGAAATGCATAACCTCATTTTCATAAAAATACTCCAGAAACTAACATTGCAAATATCTGAAGATAATAAGTTTTTCAAATTCTCAGTATTCATACTACGGCCAGTTACCATATGCACTCCGACCATTTATGCTCATGGGTGTAACCATGAATTTTGACAATTATACTCACTGAAAATTGATAATTTTATTACTCATGCTAATGTAACTCCTATAGTGATATTCGAATAAAATAAAATTTGTATTAAGGGGATTGAACACTCAAATTCCCTAGATTAAAATTGATGATTTTATTACTCATGCTAATGTAACTCCTATAGTGATATTCGAATAAAATAAAATTTGTATTAAGGGGATTGAACACTTAAATTCCCTAGATTTCTCTAGTTCCCTGTCAATAATGCAGATTTTAGCAATAACAAGGCATGGTAATGGAAACTAGGGATTTTGTAAATACAATATGGTAAAAAAACTGTATCTATTTTTACAAAACATCAAAAAAAAGAAATACAGAGGTACTTGACGAGATCAAAAGGGATTGCTTGACAAAGTTGTCGTTGAAATAATTGCTTGCAAATTTTTCAGATTATAAATATCGTCTTTATCTAGTGCCTTTGTATTTCCGTTTTGTGAAATTCGTTCGTATTATTTCAATGTTATTAAATTAATGATTTAATCGGTAAGGCAGGGTCCTGCACAAATAATTTGAGACTTCAATGCCCTTAGGGAGTTTTGCTCAGAGGGGCAAGGAACGGGGAGTCCCCCCGGCCCGCGCAGCTAGGCCCTATTTACCGCGCACCTCCTCTTGCAGCCTACAAACTCAGTATTTACAAGCTTAAAAGATTGATATTTCTTAAAATTGCCTGGGAAGGATTGCTTTTTTTACGAGTATCTTCCTTTTGTACCAAGGTATCTGTACGAACTTTATTTTTTGTTCAAACATATTTAAATTATACTGCAATTCTAACCGCAAAGCGACTGAATCTCGTCCGTCCATAAGAGCCCGTGTTATAATTTATGTTTAAAATAAAAAATTTGTTTAAGGAGGTTTGGGAGTAAAGTTGAAAATGAAGAATTTTCTTTAAAAAAATATATGTTGTTCTACAATACATCAGAAGTAGGTATGAATTGTTTCAAATTTTTCTCAAAAATTTTCCTGGCGTAAAATCTGAAAAAATTCATACGCACTTGTGATGTGTTGTAGAACAACATATATTTTTTTAAACAAGATTCTTTATTTCTACTTTTCTCCCAAACCTCCTTAAACATATTTTTCGAAATATCTCTTTTCATCGCTAACGTATTGTGAGTTTATTAATAAACAATAGAGGATTGTAATAATTTTAGATATAATAAGTTTTCGAAATTTTTTTGTTTCTGCTTTCCATAATAATGTGAAAGTGTTTATGTGTAATGAGCACATAGTTTGTCAAGAGATGGACTCTTTTCTCCTTTTCAAAAACATTTGATTTTTATGTTGGTCCAACACACTTCTTCGTCCGACCGAAGGAAAGGGTAGGAAGCTATAGAGACTTTCACTGAAGATCATTAACACAACTGTACTAAAGAATCATGGCTACCATTAGAGATGAAACAAATTTCAATCTCTTTTTTTTCCATGCTCTGCTAAGTATATTGGGACTATTGTAAAAATTAAATATACTTTTATATAAGCATTTTTAACATATATCTTAATGAACTGTATGCATATTACACAAAAACACTTCTGCAATAATTTTCGATAATTAACTTATTGCTTCCAACTTCAGATATGCATCTGAGAATGAATCCGAGGAAGAAGAAGGACCCCTTGAAAGTATGCGAGACCACTTACTGGATACGATAAAGAGAACTTTCAAAGTATCATCTGAGCAAGCCAAT
This sequence comes from Copidosoma aretas, assembly GCA_030522625.1. Lineage (NCBI taxonomy): Eukaryota > Metazoa > Arthropoda > Insecta > Hymenoptera > Encyrtidae > Copidosoma > Copidosoma aretas. The sequence goes on along the minus strand of JAPYYV010030981.1, from coordinate 9,065 downwards.
CAACTCTACTCAGAGTTACTTCAGTGTGTGCGAAGAAAGCACTTGGTAAGTTAAAGTAAAGCTCATGTCATTTTGGAATATCAAAATAACATTAGTTTTTGGTGTATGATTTCCAGATCACAGTATTCAGGATATCGCAAGATACACCCCAAGAGCTAGATCAAACCATTCTGACAGCACTGTTCAAGTCACAACAGCTAACACCAGCCGAGCAACTTTCGCTTGCTCTCATCTGGAACCGCGTTGATATTGCACGCAGTGAGATCTTTGTCTACGGGCAAAAATGGCCCCCTGGCGCCCTCGAGCAGTCAATGATGCAAGCTTTGCAGCACGATCGCATTGACTTCGTCAAGTTGCTGTTAGAAAATGGAGTCTCGATGCGCAAGTTCCTGTCCATTCCAAGGCTAGAGGAGCTTTATAATACGGTTGGTTTTACCCACAAGCAGTAGACTGACTAAAATAAAAACGCAATGACATGGATCAGAGCTGGTGATAGACTCCCTAATATAAGACAAATTTTGTTCCTGGCTTCCTCGATGTACATAGATATGGTTTCTTTTGCATTACAGAAAGAAGGGCCATCAAACACACTAGGGTATATATTACGAGATGTCCGACCGCACATCCCTCGAGGTTACATGTATACTCTACACGACATTGGTCTAGTAATAAACAAACTTATGGGTGGTGCATACCGCTCGCAGTACACCCGGAAAGAGTTCCGATTCCTGTACACGCGTGTTATGAAACGATCAGGGGGCTTTCAGCAGCACCGCAATAGCTGCGCTCTTGGCCTCAACAGTCGCTCGTTCTCTAGCACTGGGGGCAAGTGCGCGATGAGCCTGTTTGCTGAGACGATTCCTGCCACTCAAGACGCTGCTTTATTCGATTACCCTTTTAATGAGCTGCTTATATGGTCAGTTTTGACGAAAAGGCAGCACATGGCCTTGTTAATGTGGCAACATGGCGAGGAAGCTTTAGCAAAAGCTCTTGTAGCACTGAAACTGTACAAGGCCATGGCTCACGAGGCTGCAGAAGATGACCTGGAAACGGAAGTTTATGACGAGCTCAAGGGTTACGGCAAGGAATTTGAAAATATAGGTATATCATTGTTTAATTTCTTTGTACTCTCATTTCATTATTTGACTCAAGTGCCTTCATCAAATAACCAATAGCTTAAGTATACAAAATTTGATGCTTTATATTGTAAATTATACTAAATAATATAAACCAGGATTCATTTGTGAGGCCCCATGCAATAGTTTGGTCTTTTTGTGAATCTTCGTCGAAATTAAAAATTGATTTTTGATTAACTCCCATGTAGATAAGGTATTACCAGAGTATATCGATCATTCTGTTATAAACTGGACAGACTTTTCAAGTTTTCAACGGTTGTCCTACTCCTAAAATGATAGTCGACGGAGTCAACGAAGAAAGTAATCAAAAATATTGAACGTATGATGAGTTAGGTGCACTAGTTTGTAAAATAATGGTTTCGTGAAGTAAACGTTTGCAAATAACTGGTATTTAGGGTGTAAAATCGAAAACTGTAAATAACAGGGCAGATATAACGAATCCGAAAGACATAATCAAAATACATCGCAATGCATCTATTAATGTTTTATGTCTTGCGAAGAATAACAATTTTTTTTAATATACTTGTATGAATAAGGCAGCAGATCCATAATATTGGATACATTGAAATACTGTAAATTACAATACTGAACTTTTGAGTTTAGTGCTAACTAAAACTCTGAATTATAATAGTGGTTTTCGTCACAAATGTGCATCTCTCCAAGGCGGTCCCTGGGCCCGAGAGCGCTTGCAAAGCAACTGTTTACGCTGGAGAAGGGGGGGAGGGGGCAGGCAATAAGTGTACGTATGACAAAACACTTTTTTTCTTATTCTAAAACATCAGCTTTTAAATTATTTTTACCTAATAGTTGAGATACAAAATTTTTTTATTTTATTTCGAGTCATTTCTCTTTAAATCCCACTATGCCTTTTGTTTATTGAGGCATCCTTCGATCAACATTGCTGAATACGCTTTTACTCAGCGCTACTTAGATTATAAAATTCAAAATTGTAGACCCTTCAGAGATTCCCGAGGAACCAACGTCAGCTCCTATACCCATTTTCAGAGTCATAAAAGCTTGGATAGCTGAAGGAGTTCCGTTTGTTGAGGACGTTTAAGAAATTTTTTAACTAATTAAACTAAATAACTATATTAATACTTATTATGACTAACAGTGTATGCTTCATTTGAAAAATTATCTCTTTAACATAATAAAAACATGAAAATATCTCAGTATTTAATAGTTATTAATTAATAGCTAAAATTAAATTTGTATCCCTTAACAGTTTTGGATATTTAAAAAATTGAGGTTTGACAACGATTTGCAGGTTAGGTTTTCATATTATTTGGTTCTCAGTATTTTTCCTCAATTCCCTATCCAATTACGAAGAGAAGTTTTTGAGATACAAGGTTTTGTCGATAAGTAAATCAAAAAAATTCTATCTCTACATATGTTAACGTCCGCAAGATATCTGAAAAATAAAGATTTTCGAAAAATTGACAAGTTTTTTTTCTTTCTAGTGACATTTTTTTTTTTTTTTTTTTTTTTTTTTTTTTATTTTTTATTTTTTTTTTTTAGAAATAAATTTCAAATTCCTTTTTTTTACAGATGCTGTAAGAAGGTGTAGTGGAAATTAAATAATTAGACAAATTTAAAGTAACCCATTGATAATTTTTCCAGGTAAATTTCATAATGTTATATTTCATTATGTTTTATTTTCTGAATTTATTGTTAAAACATTTTTTACTGGCTGTGGAGCCTTTTTTTTCGTCGAAAACCTTTGGCTTTTCTCCGAACGATTAGTGATTGTGTTGATGCTGTTGGGGTTCATGAGAAGAAGGCTTGGGATGCACTCTAAAAAACTTGGCCGTCTCTGGATGGATTCAAAATGTAAGGAGGCTGTGAGGGTGTGGGGGGCGTGAACGGTCGAGAGGGGCCGTAAGGAGCCATCTAAAAAATGCGGGGGTAAGGGACCATACGAAAATTCAGGGGTTATTTGGGGCCTTAACCTAAGGCTACTTTTTTAATGGGGGAGGGGGGGGGGCAAAAGAGGCCATGAAGGACTGTGGGTGGGTCAACCGTTAAATTTCGGTGGTGTAAGGTGCAGCGTTGGGGGCATGGTGGGGTCACACTTACAAACAAAAAATGGACATAATTATGTTATTTTTACCTTGTTATTTGAAAAATTATTACTGGAAGTAAAAATTGTGTAGTGGGGGCGAAGGAAGGCTAATACTTCTGCCCCACACAAATACACTATATTCCTATATTATGTAGTGCATTTGTGTGGGACGAAAGTAATAGACCATCTCAACTCCCCATCCTAACATCACCCACATCAGTTTTTACCTTTAGTCGGAATTTGTCAAAAATTAGGGAAAACATAGTATGATTTTGTCTATTTTTTGTTTGTAAGTGTAACCCACCACGTCCCCCTCGCCCTCACTCACCCCCCACACTTTTTCGATTAGCCACCCAGTGTGTTGCCCCCCCCTCCCACGTGCCTCCACGTCCACCTATGACCCACAAAGCCCCCTAAACTTCCACATTCTTTCAAGAAGAGATACATTCATTCAGCAGTTTGACCAAGCCACCCACGACAGCCCCCCACCCAGCCCTATTACATTTTCGAATCCATCTGAAAACGGCCTTAGAGGGCAGCCTAAGCCTTACCCTAACGATCCCCAGCGGCACCTGTACAATCACTAATCCTTTGATCAAAGGCCAAACTGTTTCAAAGAGACGAAAAAGGTTTTACAGCAACCAAATAAAATATTAGCTTTCATTGCAAAAAATCATGAATAATTTGTTATGTTGGGTTGTAAGTTAAATTAGTTCAAGAATATGGGGATAATGTCGACGAATTCATCGGTTTATATGGAATAATAATTGTTCTATTTGAAAAAAAAATTTTCAAATATAAATGGCAAAATTATCTATAAGTTACTTTAAATATAAGTGAAAGAATCCAACGGGTGTACAGTCAAACGATTGATATACACGATATCATACACGCGATTCATCTAGGTAAAAGCATATAAGCTTCTCTCAACACTAAAGGCCCGTGCTTATTTTAATATTAAATACCAACCAACAAAATTTTTAATATAAATTAAAAATCTTTTAATAATACAAAGAATGGATTGCGAGGATTAAAAAAATCTTCCCCGAGTGTGATTCGAACACGCAGCCTCCTGTTAATCGGACAGATGCTCTTACCAATCGAGCTACCGAGGAACTGTGTGTTCACGACACTGTCAGTTCAGAATAATTTAATTCTCGCAGAAGAGCTGTTTTTCACCCCCATGAGAAATGTACAATATAAAGGCATTTGTAACGCCAATATAGTATATTACGTACCTAGGCCGGAAAAGTAAAGAAGGTCTCTGATCGTCCGTGTATTATCGTTTGAGGCTTCTCTACTTTCGGCCGTGGTGCATATACGATTTTACGTTTCCTGGCCGCAAGCACGCAAAAACTTTTTCTTACCATGGGCCCAAAGTGCAGCAGAGCCTTTTCGCCCTCAGGCCGCACTTAGGGCACTTGAAACCACTTTGCGCCCACGGGCAGAAACATTTTTTCTGCCCTAGGGCGCAAAGTATTTTTGCGGGCCCAAAGTGTGCCAACGGGCGTAAAATTGCACTTTGCGCCCTCGGCAAGAAATAGTAGTCTGATAACCCAAAATCAAGCGGTGAAAGTGCTATTTTGAGGTTAGAAGACGGAAAAATAATATACGAGACTCGGGCACAAAAGTAAAACAAGCGCGCTCTTCGGGCGCTCAATTTTTTACTTTCGGCCTTAGTGGCGTAATGTACTATTTCAATCATTAAGTTCCAATATATGACGTTTAAATATAATTAAAAATTATATAAAGCGAGAAAAAAAACTATGGAAAACTTCCTTTTTTTATACGGGTTTACTTCTTGTTGTGATGTGAAGCAATGTTCAATTCATAATTTTGAATGATCTCTTAAGTCATTTAAGAAGTAATATTGTAATAAGCATGAGAGAAAGCATGTAAAACTTTCATTATTCGATCGAAAATTTTAAATTTCAAATTTTGCTTATCAAAATAATGTGTTTCATGTATATTAATGTCAATTGATGAAGTTGATAATATGATCCTTGTTAATTTTTTAACACTGAATTATTTCAAAATGTACATGTGAAAAAATTGTTTCAGTAAGCAATGAATAATTTTAATAAACTTAAAAGTTCCCTATTTTAATCCACAGTATTTTATTACAATATGCATCTGTTGTCTTAAGCATACGAGATTATGAAAAAAAACTTGTATTATTCGCAAGACATAAAATTTTAATGGATGCATTATATTTTGATTATATTTTTATGATTCGTTAAATTTGCCCTGTTATTTAAAATTTGAGATTTTGTGCCATAACAACCAGTTATTTTCAAATATTTACTTAAGGATCTTATTCTTGTACAAACGAGTGCACCTAACTCATAATGTGTTCAATATCTTTGATTATAATTTCTTCGGTGATTCTTATCTGATATCATATAAGGAGTAGAACAGCCGTTGGAAACTTTAAATCGAACAAAAGCTAAGAAGATACCAGTTTTGAAAAAGTTTTTATTTATTTAAGAGTATGCATACATGCTATGTAGCAAAATTTTAAACAATAATCTGTTTTTTACTCAAAAAAGTCCCTATGATTCGTACTTTAATATCTTATTAATCTGGCATGTCCAAGAGGGACTCTGCTAATATTAAAAATTTCGTGTAGTGGTAGAGAGCCCCCTTAAAAATAGTGTTATACTAGGCTGAGCACGTGCATTCTCTTTTAAAAGTCATTTTCAGGGCGTTGGATGTAGCGGAGGAGTCGAGTTGGGTGATGAGAAAATTTAATCCTGGTGCCGAGTTGGGTCCCGGTCATTAAGCCCATGCCTCAATTTGGGTCACCGTCAATAAACACAGATACCGAGTTGGGTCCCTAGTTACTTTTTCCAAAGCTACATAGTAATTTACTATCGTACAACACATACTTTTTTCATATGACGTAAACACTTACTACAATTGGCACATATGTGTGCTATGTTGGCGATCACTACCAAATTCTGCTGTCAGTCGTCGGCGTTGCTTGAAACCGTCCACACTTCTTTTACTGTTGAATTTGTATTTTAATCCAACGATGGAATATTGTGTCAGTGACAAATTATTTTCAACAACCAGTAATTAGACAATTTTGTCTGAATTAGACTCTTGGTTTGTGGATGGAACTTTCTACAGTAGCCCAAAATATTTTTATCAAGTTTTTGCGGTTTACGGTTCACAAAATAATATTTATATACCTATGAATATTCATATAATATTTCTATTTTTTTACCAACGATATATATATTTGCTGCCAGTCCGAAGCCTGGAGTAAGTGTGACGGAAATGAAGCGTTTAAATTTTGCCGTTGAATTTGTCGCGTACTTTTGTCTTTTCTTTTGTTGATATACATTTGCTGTAATACTCAAGAAACTGCGTTACATTTATACTTTGACTTATGATAAAACCAAAAGGATGCCATCAGCAAAGTTTCTCTTATAATGCTTTGAATTTGTGATGTCTGTAAATATGTAATAGTTCTCTGCGTAGCACAGTCACTCCAAATGTAAGCCGCGCACGTACCAAGTCCTCCACGAAACATTACTAGAAACTAACTAGACAAGTATCAGTACGAGAGTCCAGGCTTAATGACCGGGACCCAACTCGGTACCTGTCTTCAATGACCGGGGCCCAACTCGGCATTTTTTTTCAGTCAGGGACCCAACTCGACATCAGCCGGGGGTAGCACGCGGAGCGCGCCAGGGGCCCGGGGGCCAAGCCCCCATTCCTTGATGCCAACTTTTAGTAAAGCTCTACATTCTTGTGAAAGGTTTTAAGAGAAATATCCGTTTTTTTATCTGAATCGATAAAAAATTAAATGCTGGCAGCACTTTGATTTAAAAATCGTAAAAGAGGTATTAATGAAATGCAAAACGTTGAGAGATACTGACATTGCTGTGCGCAATAAAACACAATATTTCAGAAGTCTTTTTTACTGTGCTAAGTTTGTAATATTAGTAGACTCTTTTTTTGATATGCTACAAATATAAGATATCAAAGATCAGAATATATGAATCTTTTAGATAAAGATACAAATTATGTTATAAAATATTGCAACATTGTATCAGTGTATATTCTTTTTAAAAAAAAAACTTCTGAAAAAGGGGTATGTTTTTAGCATTTGTTCGATTTTTTTTTAAAGCTTGTTGTACTTCTTAAATGATTTTATATAGAGTCACGGAGAAAAATTTTCAAATATATTCAACCGTTGATGAGTTATGTGCCATCTTTGGTACATTGATAAGTTTTTGAAGTAAATATTTGCAAATTACTTGTTTCTTAGGGCATGTTTCACAATCATCGATCATTAATAAATTACAAATTGTGCAATTGAAACGAATGAAAATATGTCACGATGGATCAATAACAATTTAATTCTTTTGAATCATAACTTTTTTCTGTATTTACTTGTATTTGTAAGACAACAGAATTGAAATATATGTCGAAATGAAATGTGTTCCAGCAAGGCTTATTCTAAAGTATCTACGGAGAACACTCAAATTCTCCGCGGGACACCCGATATTACCACTCTCGAAAGAAGTACAGCAATGAAAATGCAGCAGCGTCAAAATTAAATTATTGCACTCTTGCAATTGAACCTTATTTTTAGATCATGTTACAGTACTTTTTGGAAAAGTAATCCAAAATGCGTTAACATACCATCCATTTAAGGTGGCTCATCAGCCCTATATAGCACATATTTTGAATATTTTATCATAAATGTTTATTAATAAAAGTTAAAAGAAGTGTCACTTAACCTGACAATAAAATATCTAGTGCTAACAATAAATTACTTTAATCATTTTTCATTACCATCTGATTTTCAATTTTTTGGGTTTATTCTCTTTCTTAAATTGAATCCATTGGGAGCAATCACGGTAAAAATTACAAGAACTTCGATAGGTTTCCCAGAAAATTCAATTGTTCACTTATTTTTCGTATTTTTCTGTTAAGAACTGAATTTTCTGGAAAAACTACCCGAGTTTTTGCAATTTTTTCCGTGATGGCTCCCAATGAATTTGTTCAAAGAAGAGAATAAGCCAACAAAATTAATAATCAAACGTAAATTTGAAAAGATGAAAGTAATTTATTGAATTTTTTTCCAAGCTTCGGTATCTGAAAAATTTTACAACAAAATTTTATGTAATAATCGCATGATATTGAGCACGAGCTGTATCATTGTCAGGTAAAGTTATACTTCTCATACCTTTTTATAAACATTTATAATAAAATATTCAAAATATGTACTATACAGGGGTGATGAGCCATCTTAAGCTCTAGTTTAGTCAAAAATGTTATGCTGTTATTATGGGCCATTTTTCTTAATAATCTTAATATTTAAAATTACAAGAGCATATCATTTAATATATCGCAAAAAAGTTTTAAGTTTGTGATTAAGTTGTCTTTATTACTTTGTATATCGTTAAATAATAATTCCTAATTCGTCACAAAACGAACTCAATTTCTTTTTAAATTTGTCGCGATACATGAAAAATAGTGTCAAGTTCTCCATGAAAAGGCTACAATTTTTCGTAAGTTTCTCTCCAGTCTTTAACTGATGATTCAATTCATTGCAATAAATTCTTTGTTCTGTTGCGGTTAAATGAGAAAAATTTTATGTCTCATGAAAGGTCGATCTTAAAATTAGTAGTTTTCGTCACAAATGTGCATCTCTCCAGGGCGGTTCCTGGGCCCGAGGGCGCTTGCGAAGCAACGCCAGAGGGACCGTTGAGACCCCCCTGGTCGGATGCACATGAGTGGCGAACGCTGTTTTTCCTACCGAGGGTGTACCAGGGTTGCAAAAGTGCCCGAGGTAGGAAATTAGTACATTTCGTACCATGGGCGCAAAGTAAAAAAATCACGCCCGAAGG
>JAPYYV010030975.1:0-10277 GCA_030522625.1 Copidosoma aretas | reverse complement strand
AAGATTGTAAAAATTTTTCAGTGGGAGAGACGGTGATAGCGCGAAATTACTCTAGCAAAGTTAAATGGATGCATGGTATGGTTGTGAAAAGAGTCGGGCGCTTGCATTATATTGTGCGCTTGGCGGACGGTAGGCAGTGGAAACGACACGTAGATCAGCTGCGATCAGCTCCACAGAAAACAGAACCTACAGAACGGGAGCATAAGTCGAGTATCTTACAGAGCGAAAAACCGGAGTTTAATGATTATTTTGTTCCTCCGGACGAGCAGATACAAGTTGTACCGATATTTGAGCCCGTTACTGAGCCACGTAGAATAGGCGTAGGCGTAGGTCGTGGGCGTGGTAGAGGTGCAAGTTTAAAGAAAGACGAAATACGGGCGCCTGGGATATCACCTAATGATGTACAAGAGACTTATCACACACCCCTAACCAGACCAAGGCGAGAAACAGTGCTTCCAGGGCATTTCAAAGATTTTATAATGCGTTGAAATCCCTCTTCGAGGGGAAGTGTTATGTGTGTGTATGTGTGGAAGTAAGTGTGAGTTTGGTAAGGTGTAGTTAAAAGAGAGTAAATGTGCTAGGAGGCCCGCGGAACGGGCAGAGTGAATTAGGCCGTCGAATAGAGCAGTCTCTCCCCCGGCTGTACCCTCAACTGTTCTATACTCTTAATATATGTATTGTTATAAGTATCTCTAGTGTACACCAGTTATTATACCTGTGTGTCTCTCCTTCCACATTACTACCCACGAACACAACACAAAGAAAAAATATGCGGAAGCTTTGTGCCAATGAATTGGCAGCGGTTTTTTTACTGTACTGATCGTTGGTGCTATCTATGCTGCTCTATGCATCCCCAGTTTGGCATCCACATTTTATACTTCTTCAGAAAGTAACAGAAAGTGTTAAAATGACATTTTTATGGAGACTGTCCTATACATAGATTTGATCACAATTTTTGTATCATTTCAGCAGCATTTGATATCCCAAGGATCGATTTTATTTTTTAAATTAGTTATACGATTTTAGCTTATAAAATAATTTATGATTTTAACCAATACGCGACTATTTCCAGCTACATCATAAACCGTGATTTTTCCTACAACTTAAGGTAGTAGTAGCGATACTGGAATGACGGTTTAAATTTTGATGAAATTTGGCTTACTCATAGATATTGATGAAAAAATGACTCAGTTAAAATTTTGTGAACTTTCACAGCATAGGAAAAAAGTTCTAAACGTTTGAATTTTTATGTGTTTAATATAGGACCTTATCGGAAATATTATTTAAATCCAATTTTCACAGAAATGGTGGTTTCGATTTTAATTAACATTGGTATAATAGAAACTATAGACGTAAGGTGTATTTTTCTCACTTCACAGTGTTGATTAAAAGATTATAAGAGAAGAGAGAAACAAATATCAGACCAAATAGATGCTTTTTCCATACATATAGGTATATTCATCCATAGACTTGACAGCCAAAAATATGAGGTTAAGAGTATCGCTAGTACTGCCTTAAGAGACTTGGCGCTCATTTGACTACCGCAGAATCGTTAGTACTACCTTAAGGTGTGCAAAGCTTGTGCATGAACTTCAGTCTCTGTCCATTGTTGGGATTCTTTACCTCTAATCAGTCAATTCAAACACGAAATCAGAAACAGATTGATGCAATATTACTAATTTTATCGCCTTTCTAAAAAAAAAAACTGCTGCCAATAAATTAGCACAAAGCTTCATTAACAACATTCTTCTGCAATTATTTAAGTAAAAAAACAATTAAATTAAATATTAGTATGATTAAAAATGTTAAAATAAGCTATATGCATGCTCTATGATGTGGAATTATTCTACCTTAAATAATGTATAGGCTTATTTATATTTGGAGCAACTTGAATTAAATACAACTTTCATATTTCTGTATTTTTTATTGCATGTCTCATCCTCCAAAATTTTTTGCTTCTTATTTTGATATTAGCTAAAAAAAATAAAAAAAAAAAAATGGATGTATACCTTATTAAGGTCGATATTGCGATTATTTAAGTAAAAAAAAAAATTACGTTTAATTTGTTGACGAGTAAATTATTTTTAGATTGAAAAAATGATTGTACTTTATGGAGCATGAGAACTTAACCATGAACGGAATATTTTGAAATAAATTATTATTTCCTGATTTTCTACAAAAATTTAGTATTTCTTTCATAAAAAATAAAAAATAAACTTTTAAGATGTTTCAAAATGAATAATAAAGCTTTCTTGAAGCTTTATCGGATATTACTATTTAGAAATTCAAATAAGCTTTTTTTACCCTTAAAAATGTAAGAAAACCGGTTTTGAACCATAAAAATCCTTATACAAACCTCAATAAGGTATAACACTCAAATTTGTTCCTGAATAGTTGAAAAGAAAAACACAAAAATTCATATAAATACTTTTATCATCACAAGTCTTCAATCTTTTATAATTGAAGACTTGATGATTGAATGAAAAAGTTATTGAGAATCATTTATGAGGAAGCTTTGTGTTTACTATGTAACTGGGCCATAGCCCGTATATTGTAATAAATCAATAATAATAAATAAATAACGCCCTTAAAAAAGTATGAAACTAGAAATTTATATCTCGGCCGCTACAAGGATTAGGAAACAAAAATTGTAAGCCCTTGATCATGCAAATCTGTCGATTGGTTCCTGAGATATGACTAATTACATACATTTTTTTATTTTTTTTTTATTTTTTTTAAAGTGGGAAGGAGGAAATCTTTTAAAGAAGACTCTACGTAGACGAAGCTACTCTCTGCGTAGACAAAGCTACTGTAGGAGGGAGTGTCGGATTCACCCTGGCTTATAGTGCAAATTACACCACTAGTATGGCAGAATTAGATTTTCGACCACGTTAATTCCTACCTGGCTAGAAAAAAATTACCTAATATTTTGCGACAGTTCGAATAAATTGTACTAGAATCAAACACCTGAAAATTCCGGCAAATGCCCCAACAAAAAATGGTAAAAATGACTAAAACGTGTTTTTTTACTCTAGAAGAAAATCTGTACATAATACAAAAAAAAAGTATCGGCAAAAAAAGATGTGCTATTTCTAGACGAACAAAATGAGTCGCGGTGGGACCGAATCGGTCCAGCCGTTTTTTTGTAAATTACCTAAAACCGTCATTTTGGCCCATTTCTTCAAAACTCAATAACTTTCGCTGTAATTTATATTGAGAGCTGGACATTTGATACACGTTGGGCATGGTCGTTCTCAATATACACACTGAATTATAGCAAGATCGGATCTAAACGTTTTCCTAACTGCTGACAAAACCAAAAAAAGTCCTTTCGAAAAATGGCCCTAAAAAAGTTGTTTGCCAACATGGGGCCATTTTTCAAACATATTTCTCTTCGTCTATATTTACTGTACAACTGTCTGTAATGTTAGTTATTTTTACCGATTACAAGTATCTTCAAAATCTATTGCAAAAACGGTGTTTCTTACGCTCCAGCCCGTGGGATCGGCGTGCGGCGGCGCGGAGGCCAACCGGAGGCCACTACACGCCCAATTAACGCATGCAGGCTCCGGAGATTTTGAGCGTACGCGCTAAAGTAACGATATCTCGGGAAACATTCAAAATAAATTGATGATTTTTTTTTTTAATATGGGGTAGCTTTTAATAATAATTGGATTGCGCATACTTACATCTTCGGATCAATAATAGCAGCAGCTTCAAAATTGTTATTAATAATTAAATACTTGTCGATAGTGCCGTTTTCGCCTCTTTTCACCGTTGCATTCTAACATTTAAGCTTTCAATCATACATCGTTTAGTTAACAATCGTTAATTATAATTATTTTAAACTATTATCTTAATTTTTTCTAGCCAGGTAGGAATTTCGGTAAAATGAAAGGGTTTTTTAGCTAATTCTGCCATACGTGATGCTAATCATCACGGGCGCCTACCGACTAAAACCATCCTCCTCGAGAGAGAGAGCCAGTCGTTGGGCTATTACATAGGTGTTGAAACAGGAAAGAAGAGATTGAATCAGAGAAATAGTGGAAAGATGAGAAATAACGGCGAAGTTCGATGACCGACCAAGTGACCAAGGGAGGAATTTGGTCGGTACTCTACGCATCGAGGCAAAACTCGGAATATTAAGGTGTTAAAATAGCATCAAAGACGACTAATCGGGGCGCCAGAGGTTCCCAAATATGTGTTTTCTGAACCTGGATGGTGCATGACGAATTTGGGCTTCGATGAAAGATCTGAACGAGTATAATGGGCTGTTAAAAAAGTTGGAAAAACCAAGCGTTGGATTTTGAGTGACGTTGTAAAATAAGTGGGATAATCAATTTTTTTTCAGTTATTCCACTATATCTCGAAAACGAAAAGTTTAGCGAAAAATGTTTCGAATAAAAGTCGTTTCTCGGACAATTTTACCAAAATGCGCCCAGTCCTGTCGTCCATAAACAATACGGCAATCTATTGCAAAATTGTAAATTTACAACTATTGAACGCTGTACTTTACTCAGACGATTATAGATCCTGATGAAACCAATTGGAATCGGTAGGTATTCATAGTCTTTCAACATGCTGAATTTGAAAAATTTCTAATGACTAGTTATTTGTTATTAACAAAAACAATTTTTGATAGGTCCTAATTTTGTCAATTTACAAGATAGAGATTTACTATAAAGTGCATTTGAAAACACTCATTTTTTTTAATTTAAAAAAAAAATTTAGTGTACGACCAATAGAAGCGGAGTGACGATACTTTTACTTTTGCTTCCACGTAGAGGAAGCTTTGCTTTGGACGAAAAATCACATTTCGAAAAAACATGTTATAAACACGTTTTATGAAGTTTAGAATAAAAATACATCATTTTTGGAAAGTGTCCGTCTGTGTGTGTGTGTGTGTGTGTGTGTGGGGTGTGTGTATGTGTGTATGTGTGTAATCAGTTGTATCTCAGGATTCTCTCAACCGATTTTGATCCAACAGGGCTTATGTTTTTTAGATTCTCATCACCGCTGTAAAAAAAATTTGAGTTTTGCTGCATATTTTTTTTTCTTCGATTTTAAAAAAATTGATTTTTTCGAAAAAGTTTATATTTAAGTTATTTATTATTATTTTAGGATATTTTACGATAAGAATTCTGAAAGATTAATAAATTTTACACAAAAAAACTTAATTGGTGAAAATTGAAAAAATTTAGTACCTGGGTGCGAGTGGGTGTAAATAGCGAATGTATATAATCATTCATATCTCAGAATTTCTATGGGGGGGGGTTTTTTTTTTTTTTTTTTTTTTTTTTTTTTTAAATACAAATTACTCATCGAGAAAAAAAATTCGATTATTTCATTTTTTTCTAATTTTGATTTTTATCATTTTCGAAACTTGATTAATTCTGAAAAATACATTTTAAAGATATTAATCGTTGTTTTAGTATATTTTACGAGAGAAATTCTGGAAGTTCATTAAATTATATACAAAAAAACATATCAAGATAGAATCAACAAAAATTTAGTAATTTAGTGTGCGCGGGTGTAAGTGGGGAATGTATATAATCAGTCATATCTCAATATTGCTTTGACCGATCTCATTAATCTCAGGCTTACTTGTTTGTTTTTATTTTCATACTTATCATCAGAAAAATAAAAAATAACAATTATGATGTGTCTGGCTGTAAATTTTTTTTTATTTTAATCTAATTTTTATACTTATTACTACAGAAACAAATGTCAATTCTTATGTGTATGTATGTGTACTTCTGTATGTATGGATGTATTTATATATGTATGTATGTATATACGTTATTAGTCAAAAAAATGAAATTCAATTTTATTTCATTTTTATCGATTTTGGAAGATCGATTTTTTCATAATATAGATTTTTTCGCCAGTGAAAGTTGTTTTAGAATATTTTATGGTAGAAGATCTCAAAGATAAAACTTCTCAAATAATAAATAAGCATACGTGTGTAAAAAAGATAAAGAACATGTGAATGAGGAAGCTTTGTGCCAATAAATTGGCAGCGGTTATTACTTGTAGCGGCCGTGCTAATTACTTTTTTTACTTCGGACTTGGCTTAACCTTTTCCTGAATATTTACTTTGCCGTTGAAAATTTTTTCCTGGTCGATTTGATCAATCCTTTCGGCATAAACAATAGATAATTCTTATGAAAAATCGTGTATGGGCCGCCACCGATAAGCGTCCACAGCCAGCGTCAAGCCGAGTGCGCCGAAGGCGCCCGAAGCGTCCGAAGTGCAGTAGACAGTCCGTCAGCTCTGCTTCCAGATATTTGGTTGCATAATAAATTACTCGTTAATAAAACCATCTACAGATATGCTTATGGATTAATTCTCACGGAATTTTTTCTCAGCTTCATGATGGTGCTATCTATTTTGTTGTAAGTTAAGTACAAGTTAAAATATTACACTTTTTTCCAACACAACAGCTCTACAGCCTTTGCCAGGCACTTTTTTAAATAAGTAAACATTGATTTAATATTATTCTGTATAATATACTGATTTTAAACCAAACTTGCATCATTATAATGGCTTGACAAATTCTGTAATGCTGTTGTGTTGGAGAAAAAGAGTAATAGCTTCACTTGTACTCAACTTACAACAAAATAAATAGCACCATCGTGAAGCTCAGAAAAAATTACGTGAGAATTAATCCATAAGCATGTTCGTAGATGGTTTTATTAACGAGTAATTTATTATGCAACCAATTAACTGGCAGCAGAGCTGACGGACTGTCTGCAGCTGCACTTCGGGCGCTTCGGGCGCCGTCGGCGCGCTTGGTTCGCCGCTGACTGCGGACGCTCATCGGCGGCAGCCCATACACGATTTTTCACTAGAAGTATATATTGTTTATGTTGAAAGGGTTGAATAAATCGACCAGGAAAAAATTTTCTACGGTAAAATAAATATTCAGGAAGAGGTTAAGTCAAATCCAAAGTCAAAAAAGTCATTATCACTGCCGCTACAAGTAAAAAAGTAAAAGTATCCTAACTCCGCTTCTGTTGGTCCTACACTATATTTATCTGTTTAAGTTGATAAAAAAATGAGTGTTTTCAAATGCACTTTATAGTAAATCTCTATCTTGTAAATTGACAAAATTAGAACCTATCAAAAATTGTTTTTTGTTAATAACAAATAACTAGTCATTAGAAATTTTTCAAATTCAGCATGTTGAAAGACTGTATGAATACCTACCGATTCCAATTGGTTTCATCGGGATCTGTAAACGTCTGAGTAAACTACATCGTTACAAAGTTGTAAATTTACAATTTTGCAATAGATTGCCGTATTGTTTATGGACGACCGGACTGGGCGCATTTTGGTAACAATGCCATTACCGATAAAATATCCGACTTTCAACAAATAAAAATAATTTTATCGTATGTTTCTTAATGATTTTCAATTTTTCTATTTTTGCGGTTTCTTGATTGTTTTTGATGGGAAAGACATTATTGAATTTTTTTAAATACACTATTGCTACGTAAAATTGACGGGAAAAGACTTTTATTCGAAAAATTTTTCGCTAAAACTTTTCGTTTTCGAGATATAGTAGAACAACTGAAAAAAATTGATTTTCTCACATATTTTACAACGCCACTCAAAATCCAATGCTTGGTTTTTCCAACTTTTTTAACGGCAAACTATTCTCGTTCAGATCTTTCTTTTAAGCCCAAATTCGTCATGCACCATCCAGGTTGAGAACGAAAACCTCTGGCATCCCGACTAGACGGGAAAGCGAGAAACACATCCCGGTCAGGCATCAGACTTATGAGCAAAGAGAATTCACTCGTAGATCTTCAGGCTGAAGACTTCAGCCCGGCCGCGCCTATAGTTGCTGGGCTGATAGCGACTACACCGGGTGAACTGGCCCAGGTGTTGGCCCCCCCGGAAGAGACTCGCCGGTGATCGATCGGCTCGGTCGATGAGCTGCTGACTCCCACGACGTGGATTGGATTAGCGCCTACTGCCAGCGGAAACCCACCGACCAAAGCGTCAGGGCGCACCGACGACCTCCCCAAGGAGGGATTGCCCCCCAGATCCAGGCATCATCAGGAGAAACTGCAGTCAGTCCGCTAGAGTCGGAAAGAGAAATATTTTCGGCGCCACGGGTACTTTTCTCACCGAAAAAGTCCGAAAATCGAAATTCCCGAAAAATTTTCGACGAGAAACGAACCTGTTTTTGCCTCGAGTCTGTCTGTCTAAGAAGTTAGCACACTAACTACTAAGCTATTGAGGACTTATAATTAAATACATACAGACGCACACACTCACACACACAGACATTTTTAAAAAATGATGTATTTTCATTCCAAACATTCAAAAAAACATTTCTGGTATTTTTTAAAGAATTGTTTACCGATACAAAGCTTCCTCGATAAGGAAAAAACAACAGAAAATTACTTTTTACACATTTTAAAAATGGATAATAGCAAATGGCCACACGTATGCATGACGGAAGAATTAAGGGGCATAATCAATAAAAATCCGACGAAATAGGGCAAAGAAATTAAAGTAGTATATGAAAAAGTAGGGGATGAGAAACTGATATAGGACTTATGAAAAGGGACGCCGGAAAAAATGAGCTTGAATAAATCTAAGATAATTTAAAAAGGGGCAGGGAGGCTTTAATCAATCAATAAATACAGAAAAACTGGAAGGGATTAGAAATTCTAGCTTTTGTTAATATAATAAAAAAATGAAAGAAAAACTGGAGAAAAAAATGTTGAGAAAAGGACAACTTAGCAAGAGGTTTAAAAGAGCAATGGTGTAAGGCTTTAAAGTGATCAACTGTAGGCTCTGTAATGAAAAAAAAAAGATAGCATAGAGCACATATTGATGTGTAAAGGGCAAGAAGAAAATAGGAAATTATATGTTAAAATCAAAAAGAAATAAAGGTTAAAAAGATAATGAATAAGAGAGCAAATACAAAATTTACAAGGAAATCGGTAGATGATTTATGAAAATATATAAGATCTTTCGGAAATATATTTAGCTAAATCAGGGACCGCAGAGCGAAGCTCTAAGGTTGAATGATATGTTAAACTCTACTGTATTGATTTTGTATTGAATATTATTGTAAATACTGTTAGTATTAATTTAAGGAGAAATTAATTTTAATACAAGATAAAAAAATGTAAAAAGATGTAAAATCTTCACATAAAATAAATAAATAAAGAAATAAACAAAATTACCGAAAAGCAACAGTAATAAATATGGTTGAAATATGTCAGTCACAATTTTACTGTCACTGCAACATTAAGCAGTTCCTATGCAGTTCCTATCTATTATGTGTGATTTTATAGATACATGATGAATAAAAATCAATAAAAATTAAACAATTTTTTCTGAGAATAGTCACGCCGTTCAAAACTTTTCTCTGCTGTAATGCAATTTGCAAACGAATAGAAATTGGAATAAGACTATAAAAATTACAATATATATCCACTAAACTCTAAACATTCTTGGTGTAGTTTGATGGAAGATATGAGCATGTTATAGGCTTTATTTTTATCCTCCGCAAGTTCCGTCGACGCCATTTTTACTCGATACCTAAAAACATTGACTGCTATAATTTTCGTAAAAAAGAAGTCAATATTTACTGAATTGTGGATTTATTATTGAAATTTATTTATATCTTACTTTATAACGTTAAAGATTCCAATAATTTGATACAAGAAAAGTATATACGAGTAAGTGAAAAAAGCTGTTATTACGATATAAAAGGCTACTGTTATGAGCACTAAACACGCAAAATAATTAACGAAATAATTTTGAATTGGATCGGCAATAAACTTGACTCTTATCAAAAAAATTCTCGGTCGAGGCTCATTCAACGGTATAACTAAGTCTAAATATACTGGTATCAACGGTGCCTGAGAAGCCACTACAAAATCTATAATTGACAAATCTGTAATAAAATTGATAGACAAAAATAATAGTCATGCTTTCGTTTCGTACACAATTAGCATTTCTCATAAAAAAATCTATTTGGTCCGTCAGATAGATTATCAAAAAATATTGGACACGTATTTTTTCTTTTTTCACATAAACAAGAACTAATTGAGATAGAGCTTGTTAAAGTTCAGAGTAAGGGGCGAGTGCCGTCACTGCTCGAAAACGATGTATTAGCCATGACGTCATAGATGCATAGACAACTCTAAGCCATAAGGGAACATTGGGTACTATGGGCACCTTTTCTTTAATACAAAATTATTCTCAACCAAGTTGAGTTTTCATAATTATTAAAACGGATTCTTATTTAA
>JAPYYV010030968.1:0-11364 GCA_030522625.1 Copidosoma aretas | reverse complement strand
CGAATTTCAACAAGCGTTGAACTTGCTTGGTATGGAGCAGCGCGTATACATGTGTGGGTGTAATTTTAAAAATTACACACTCACATACGTCAAATTAAAGATAGTAATAATGTTTATTTATCAATTTGACTGTAAGACCGATATAAATATTGGTCTTGTTTCAACATTTACAGTTGACAAAACTATTATTGGTGTATAAAAATTTGTTATTTTAAAAAGAAGAAATATTGTTTTAAGATAACATAATATCACTGATGATGAAAAATTGCTTGTTGCATACAAATAAATAATGTTTAGAAAAAAAAAAAATTTGTAATTCTAAAGAAAATTTAATTAAGAAAATAAAAAACAACTTAAAAGCAACAATGTGCTATTTTAAAAAGAAAAAATTTTCACTTAGTGTGACAATATATATTTACTTAGAATGACGTTATATACCGAAAAATAAAAAAAAATTTTTGCATACTAATAAACAATATTTCATACTGAAGAAAAGTCTTATAATAAAAAAAAAAATTTTGTTGAAAAAAGAAAAAAATAGTTCAAAGGTAATTATTGTATGGATGTATATTTGTTTGATACTATCATATATTGAATAATAAAAAATATTCCTTCAACAGTACAAAATATTAATTGCAATGACACATTAAACGTGTTACAAATATGTATGAATATTCATTAGAGTTGAAAAAATTTTTGTTGGATCAAACAAATGTTTATAGTCAAATTATATTTATTTATTTAGAAAACAGTTACTAATATTTGTATTAATGAAATATTTATTTGAAATAATAGGTGACGCATTCAAAACAAATGAAATTTATGTCAAAAAAATTAAAAAAATAAATAAATAGGTTAGTTAGGTTTATTACGTACTTATTGATACATCCTAATATTGGATATGTTAATGAAGATTGTAATGATATTTTATATAATTGAGGTGTGTAGGTTAATATATTTACAAGACAATTTATGGACTAGAGCAAGAGGGCGGGGGGAATGACATAATACACATTTATTTTATAATAATGTTTGTCGGCATATATTCGCTTTTATATGTATAGATTATTATTCTAGAATTATTAATATATGTAATAAGTAATCAATTTTTGGAGAGTATTAATAATTAATGTTAATTAATAAGGAGACATTTGCTGGAAAAAACTGATGGTACTTGGTCTCGAACCTGGGACTCCCGCGTAGAATGCCGACACGCTATCCACTGCCCTGTATCCTAGAATGTCTACATATCGGAAAATACTTGTACTTATGCTAAAACCAATGATGAAATATGTATTTAAATCAAGTAAATATGTTAGTTTTCCGGCATAATTAATTATTTGATTTGATAAAATTATTTAATTATTTGTACTCATGGAAATCATTATCTAAAGAATAAACTCTCTGTGTTCGGAGATTGTGTAATAAATACATAACTACTTTGATATGATAGAATTTCTTTTGATTTAAAAAAATTGAGCACTAAGTGTAGTCTGACAAAAGCAATTGACTGTGTTAAAAAATTTTTGGTCTACTGGAAACAGTTCGACCTTTAAGCGTTAGTAAATAATAAGAACAATCTGGTTTTGCACGTTATGCCAAAAATTTAACATTTTAGGAAAAAATAATTTCATGTAACAGAATTATAGAGACTAAGTATATGAAATTCGTGGCATGTACAACTTTTTTAGATGGAAGAAAAAAATATTTCCTAATAATTAAATTATTTATAAATAGGTACAGATATTTGTATATCAATAAGAATATCTTGTTATTTAGATGGAATAGTCGTTTTGATACAAATGACTAATGATTTTTGAATCAAGGTGTATATTATTCAAACAAAATTTATTTTTTTTGACGGACAAAATATTGTCCCACAGCAAAAGAATATATTGTTACATCGAAAAAATTCAATTACTTGCTTGCAAAAATATACTCTATCTACACAAGAAAATGTTCGATCAGCAGAAACCGTTTTTTTTATGCAAGTAAAGAAATAACTTTTTTGTGTTGAAAACCTCTATCTGTACTTATAAATCTTTTCGTGAATAAACAAATTTTATAAAACAAAATTTTGATCACTTTGAATCAAGCTTAAATATTTCTGAATAAATGTATTCAAGGTAAAATAAAAATAATCTATCCAAAAACTAATGTCATCAATTAAACGAAAATTTTAATCATCAAACAAAAATCTTTACATAGCGTAAAAAAATCTTTTTCTTAAACTTTTTATAAATAAGAAATGCTTTAAAGCAAAAAAAAATTTTATTCAAACAAGTATTATAGTTGTTAGTATTGTTAATTATATGTAAGAATTATTTTTCGTGTTCAATGTTTATTCTATTTTCTATCAACAAATATTATTTATAACTCACTAAATTCCTCTTCTCTGATTACAATATTTTTAACGTAATTTTTTTTCCTTCAATGATTACATTTTATTATTCTTGATAAAGTCTTGTATTATTCTTGATAAAGTCTTGTTGTTAAAACGATTATTATTTTGTTAAAACAAAGAAATTTTATAATGTACCGGCAGAAAATATACTTTATTTTAACAAAAGAAAAGTTGTTCAGGAAAAACCTTTTTTTTCATGTAAGTGAAGAAATAACTTTTTTTTGTTGAAACCTGATATCTGTACTGATCAATCTTTTTGTGAAGAAACAAATTTTTTCAAAACAAAATTTTTATCACGTTGAACCAAGCATATATGCTAACGTAAAATAAAAACATTCTATTAAAAAACTATTGTTATTAATTGAAAGAAATGTTTAATTAACAAACAAAAATATTTACTTTGCGTCAAAAAATCTTTTTCTCAAAATTTTTACAAATAAACAATGCTTTAAAGCAAAAAGAGATCCTATCTAAATAAGTATATCTGTAAGACATTTTTTTTGTGTTCAATGTTTATTTGGTTTTCTATCAACAAAAATTATTTATAAATTACTAAATTATTCTTCTCCAATAAGAATATTTCTTGAACTTTTTTTTTTCTTCAAATGTTTGCATTTTATTAATCGTGATAAAGTCTTTTTGTTAAAACGAATAATATTTTGTTAAGGCTAAAAATTTTTTATATTTTAAAAAAGAAAAAAAAATCTTATAAGGGAACAAAAAAATCGTTTCTTACGCTAAAAACATTTTGTTTTCTAAGAATAAATAATTTTGTTGGTTTACAAAATAATTTGATAAATACGGTTCTTTCCGTGATTCAATGAAAAAGTTTACGGTAAAAAAAAATTGGACGCTCAGTGTGGGTTGTTCGGTTAATATCTAGTAGGTCATTCGGTGATGGTTGCATGGGATACATTTTCGTGGCTTGTATAAAAATTGTGTTATTGTATTATTAATACTTTTTATACTAAGTAATTTTTTTATTAAAATACTGGTGACCCACTGGGTTATTTGGTTGAAGTCCCTTGGGTTTTATTATCATGCTATTTTTTCGTATTTCTTAAAATAATAATTATTTTTTTAAATAAATAATTTACACAACAATTATACGCTCTTCCGTACGTTAGTTGTTGTTTTATGAATAGTTGTCCAACGGGACAAATGGTTCAGAAAGGTTGCTCGAGATTAATTTTAATGGTCTTTCTTGAAATTTTTTTATAAATAGTATTACTTTTTATCGAAACGAAAGTTCATTTTAATTACTTGCTAGTCCCTGGATCATGTAGTTAAAGTTTCCTAATAGATTAATAGTTACGGTTGAAAAAAAATTTTAGTAATCATGAATATGTTTTACAATAATCAATTTTTAATTTAATTGGTGGCTGTTCCCTAAATTATGTAGTTGAATTTTATCATGGTATTTAATAAAAGTTGTATTGGTCACTTTTTGATGTCTTTCGCCAAATCTTTTCATCAATCATTATTATTTATTACAGCTGAAAAGTTTACATTCAAATAACCGTTGTCCTCTAGGTTTGATGGTTGAAGTCTAGTAGGTTAGTTAGTTATAGGTAGGTGTATTAGAACGGAGCTACTTTCCAGCTACGGTTTAGTATACATACCCACTCAAAAAAAAGTGAAGTGATAAAAATTGTCTAAAGAAGCATCCTTTACTCATAAAAATGGAGAAAATTAGTCAATTTTTCTAAATAACTTATAACATTTTGAAACGCAACGTTGTGTAGGTACCCCTTAAAGATAAAAAAAATAATATAGTACCAAATTTGGAGCTCGTGAACATGCAGTACTTGAAACAGTCCGAGGGGTGCGTGGACCGCATTAGTCGCTGGCTGTAGAGGTGCACTACGTTTTGGCTCGCTGAGTATTGCAAGCTCAATCGGACCCAAAATGTCCACATGAGTCTCCATACACTGATAAATTTTCAAGTGCGGACATCCGCATAACAGTGTGCTCAAGCGTGGCCACTGATTGAGCGTGCGCAGCTTAAATCGACTGTGTGGGTAAACCGCGAAAAACCGGCGGTACGTAACCCAACGCGCAGCTCGATTAATAAGTGAAGAAATCCCTAGCTACTTATGCCAATAACCCGGGGCACTTATTAGATAATTAACAAATGAATACAAAGCTATCTAACGCAATGCAAATATTTAATGAATAAATTATCTATAAATATCAAAGTACCTCATCCTAATAACCCAGTGGACAACAAACATGTAAACGGATTTTGTACTATATCGGCAGAGAGTTAACAAAGCAGGCAGCTTAGTTAAAAAATTATAAAATACAAACCCACGTGATCCAGTGCGCTGCTGAGTTGAAAAATTATTAAATACAAAACCGCGGGACCCAGCGCACTGCTTAGATAACAAATTGATAAATACAAAACCACGTGACCCAGCGTGCGGTTTAGTTAGTGATTTATTAAATCTAAAATTATGTAACGTAACGCGCTGCTTGGTTAATAAATGAATAAATTTAAACCACGTCACCTCGCGCGCTGTTTAGTTAATAAATAAATGGATTCAAAACCACGTGACCAAGCGTGCTGCTTGAATAATAAATTATTCCATCCAAATCCACGTAACGCACGTGAGCAGCGCACTGAGTCGCGTGATTGTATGATCAATAATTTGCTAACTAAAGAGCGCGCTCGGTCACGTGGTTTTGTATTTACTTATTTAATAACTAAGCAGCACGCTGCGTTATAAGGTTTTGTATTTATCAATTTGTTAAGTAAGCAGCGCGCTAGGTCACGTGGATTTGGATTTAATAATTTTTTAACTGTACAGCGTGCTGGGTCACGTAGTTTTGTATTTATTACTTTGTCAACTAAGCAGCACGCTGGGTTACGTGGTTTTGTATTTATCAATTGGTTAACTAAGCAGCACGCTGGGTCACGTGGTTTTGTATATAATAATTTTTTAACTAATGAGCGCGCTGTTTTACGTGGTTTTGGGATCAATTATATATTAATTAAGCAGTTCGCTGGGTCACGTGATCTTGTATTTGTTAATTTATTAACTAAGCTGCCTGCCTTATAACTCTCTGCCGATTTAGTACGGAATCCGTTAACATATATGTTGTCCACTGGGTTATTGGGTTGATGTTCTTTGATATTTATACATAATTTATTCTTTGAACTATAAGCGCATTGGGTTACATAGCTGTGTATTCATCCATTAATTAACTAATAAGCACCTAGAGTTATTGGGTTATGTAGCGTGGGATTCATTAACTTATTAATTGAGATGCGGGTTGGGTTACGTACCGTCGGTTTTTCGCGGTTGGACCATATGGCCGATTTGAACTGCGCGCGCTCCATCGGTGCCCACGTTTGAGCGCGCTGCCAAATAAGTTTTCTAAAGTCTGTATAAGTACTGCCCGACGCTGATTAACTTCGGTGATCGACGGAGCTGCAACTCTACCGCTACGCCACCGTGTAGGTAAAAGACATACTTATAAGTACAAGCAAACTAGAGCAATTATTAGGATGAATATTTATTATGACTATCGCAATTAAGGGCACCTCCAACATACAATATAGCGTTCGGTAAGGTATCAAATAGATAGATTCACAAATACATAGTGTTAGGCCTACCTTTACAAATTTGAATAGCTATTTTGCAAGACACAAATATTTTCACACCTCAAGACTTCTAGGGAATGCTTATACAACACATCTTCACCATTTCCATCAGTTACCAAAAGCCAGAAACTACGGCTATATATACTACACCTAAGGCTATGTCTCATTCACTATGAATTTGTTTACTTATTCATAAGTCAGGTGTGTCAAATTATGTATTCAAAGAGCACGTGAGAAGTGAACTTAATATCTCTATTAAGAGCCATCTTGCAGTTCCAAGAATTGCACCTTATTTGTACTTAAATTTTAATACATATGTGATTCCATCGTGTACTACGTAACTCTAAGATAAAGTATTGTCTACAAGTAAAATGGAATCATCGAAAGAATCCGTGATGTTAAATCGCTTTCAAGGACTTTTACTTTACAAATATTTTATTCGTGCACAATTATGTAAGAGAGTAGTCGAAGCAATGCAAGTATATTTTTCACCTAAATTTGTTTTATAGCACTAAATACTAATAGAAAGTGCAGCACACATAGAAATACACATTACATATTTCTTGCACACTACCGTACATGTTAACAAGACAGTTATATGAAATATCTAATAAAATTAATTTTATTAGTATGCATCTGAGGAAAGCAGTAAAAATACCTACTCGTGGATGAAAGTAATAAGTTATTGTGCTTTTTGTAACGCTTGTGATAGGTCTAGTATAAAATATAGATTAGTCATTCCCCTGTTATCGGCGTAATCAGTTTTTAGGTGTAGGCCGAAGTTAGTGTCAGTATAAACAATACCAAGTTATATTTAATGCGACTTATATTACTGAGCCATTTTAATAATTAACATGTTCTTTGTGGTCTTTGCTACCTTCAGACAGTATACAGTAAAAGTGTAAGCCAATGTATCATGTGATTTGTGAGTTTTTAATATTTTGTGGTTTATGTTAATTATAGTCTTGTAATACCTCGAATAAGTGACTGTAACGTAAAAGTGACAATATGTAAATATGTAAATGTACAATATTGAAACAATTGTAAGCAAAAATCTAAAAAAATAACCCCGTCGCATGTATGGTGTTACACCAATAGAAGGAAAAAGAAATTTAGATTTGTTGCTTAACTTACACATGTTTATAATGAGTAATAAAAGTAGTTAATTTTAAATTCAAAATTGAGAGTTAATCACAATTTATGTTACGATAAAATTTTAAAACAAAATTTAAAACATAAGTGCGTCAAAAAAAAAAGGTATTCCAAAAAATTATAAACATATGTCATTAAAGAAAAAATTACAGTACAACAACATGTATAGCATCAATGTACGAGAGTTGTTTGTCAGTGTATTGTGTTGCAAGCGAAAATGTTACCTGTTTCGTTTTCAAAGCTGCTAATTTTCGCTGTACCAGGTTTTCTTTGTCCGCTTGCAATGTAGTTGATTTATTCGCACAAGTGGAGCCTTCAGCATTAGAAATATCAGAGGCCGATAACTGTAACGACTTTGGGGGCACGATCTCTAGCGTATTAATCATTCTCTCGTTCAACTCTTCAATGGTCTCTAGAAAAGTATCGATGACATGTAATATGGATACATTTGTTGGAAAATGTAAAAAAAAACAAACGTACCTTCGACAAATAATATAATAGCATCATAGATGTTGTTTTCCTTCTAAACTTTGTATTTTTTCAGAATAATATTAGTATACGACATTTTTTGGAAAGAATTGCAAAATTGTAAGTGAATACTGACAATGATATTTTGACTCCACCGACAAGCACGTAAACAAATGCTATGTTTAAGTCAAGGCACGTCGAGGAACGTCACTTAAAATCAGTAGAATTCACTAAACCCCTTGTACACTCAGGATGAGAAGCTTGACCATGATAATTATCTCTATGAGCTGATGAGCACGGTGGGCATCGACGAACGAGCAATTGAACTTGAAAGCCAAGGCCTGATCTGATGATGATGCACATGTACTTGTGTACTCATCATTTACACAATAGCACGAGCTGCACGAATGAACATTATAGGATGCCCACAAATTCACTTTTCCCTACAAAATATTTCATGTCACGCTGAAAACACACGAAGGATATACATAAATTTAATGACGCAATTGAAAGCGAAACAGTTCATTTATGAAACTATAAGAAATTGATGTGTAATACCTGGATGATGCAGTTGATATTGTCAGCTTACGCAGGCTAATAAAAAATAAAAATGCACACAGGCAAATTGCTAATGTTGCGATTGTATGTAATAAAAGTATACTTATAGGTTACATGAGAGCAAGCTACTATGAAATGTGCACGTGTGCAGTGTGCACTGACGGAGACGGACAGTGACAGCTAGTTCGGCAGCGCCACCGTACTCAGTAGATATTAAGGTGCGTTCCCAGTAGTTGTTTGTGAACAGATTTTGCGGGTAATTCAACTGAAACCGACTGACCCTGACAGAAATATTCAAATATTTTTAATATTAATCATCGAATGCGTTGTTTATTGCCGTCAGGCAAAATTATTCATGCATGCAAGTAATAATCTGGGTGCACACCATGTGCAGATAAGGAAATACTGTTCGTCTAACAAAAATAATTATTACCATGTAAGCGAAGGGGACATTCCTATAAAATGAAGTGAACACATTTCTGTAAAATAAAGTATTCCTACTTCTATATTTTTGAGTCTTTGTATGGCAAGTTACAATGCATATTTATGTCGACATTACTCAAAGTTAAACAATTTGCTGAAGTTGCAATGTTCAGATCTCATTCATTTTTGATATTGTAGGCTGTAATAAAAAAATCTATTGGATAAAACCGATATTTTATTATACTATTAGTCGTTCATCGTTTTGGACAAAAATGTGTAATAATAAGTTGGCTGAAGCAGATGAATTATATTTCCATAAAATTTATTATTTATGTAAAAAATGCTAAAAAAAAGTAGACTAGCTCCAGCTGGTGCGTACTTATTCGTTCCCTGGCTTCGGCCATCAGGTTACATCTCAGGTGAGATCTCATGCCAAAAACTTAAGTGAGATGCAACCTAAGATTTTTAAAAAAAGTACTCGTAGGACCTAGTTACTTTTTTATTTCCAAACATCTCCTTTCTTTAAGTGTATACGTGTGGAGAACTATTTTTTTAAATTTTATAACCTTATTTTTGCCAAAACTGAGAAATTTTTTAAACTGTTTTGTTTTCCTATCGTAGCTGGCCAATTACTTTTTCATTTCAGTAGATCTCCATTTTTTTAGTGTATACGAGTGCAGAACCGATTTTTCAAATTTTATAACCTCATTTCGGCCAGGACTTGGAAATTTTCCCAACTGAATTTTTTTTTTATTTTTTAGCAGGTCAATTATTTTTCAATTTTAAAAAATTTTCATTTTTTTGGTGTATACGTGTGGAGAAATAATTTTTTAAATCTTATAACCTTATTTTTGCCGAGACTTGGAAATTTCTCAAACTGAATTTTTTTTTTCTTTCGTATCTGGCCAATTACTTTTTCATTTCAGAAGATTTCCATTCGTTTAGTGTGTACGTGTGGAGAACTGATTTTTCAAATTTTAAAACCTCATTTCGGCCAGGACTGGAAATTTTCCGAACTGTGTTTTTTTTTTTCTTTATTAGCTTATCAATTATTTTTCCATTTTAGAAGATTTCCATTTTTTTAGTGTATACGTGTGGAGAACTGATTTTTCCAATTTTAGAACCTCATTTCAGCCAGGACTTGGAAATTTTTCACACTGAATTTTGTTTTTCTTTCTTAGCGGATCAATTATTTTTGTATTTCAAAAGATTTCCATTCTTTTAGTGTATACATGTGAAAAGCTAATTTTTTAAATTTTATAACTTTATTTTTACCAAGACTTGGAAATTTCTCAAACTGAATTTTTTTTTCTTTCGTAGCTGGCTAATTAGTTTTTCATTTCAGAAGATTTCTATTCTTTTTGTTTATACGAGTGGAGAACTGACTTTTCAAATTTTATAACCTCATTCTAGCCATGACTTGGAAATTTTCCAAACAGAATTTTTTTTTTCTTTCGTAGCTGGCCAATTACTTTTTCATTTCAGAAGATTTCCATTCTTGTGTATACGCGTGGGCAACTGATTTTTCAAATTTTATAATATTGTTTGGGCCAGGTCTTGAAAATTTACCATACAAAGCGGATTTTTTTTCCTAATATGCAAATATAAAACTAGTTCTCCACAGGTATACACTAAAAATATGGAAATTTTTTGAACTGAGAAAGTAACTAGGTCATACGAGCACTTTCTTAAAAAATCTTAAGTGAGATCTCACCTGAGTTTTTGGCATGCGATCTCACCGGAGATCTCCCCCGATGTCCTAAGCCAGGGTTTAAACGAGTAAAGATAAGTAATGGTTTGAATACACCTAATAAATTTCCGTAAAATTTTTTTTTTTTTTCAAAAGACTATACGTCAAGTCATCAGTCAGCTGCAGCTAATAATTTCCTATAGAATTCATTGTTAATTGGGAGATAGTAATATGGGTAAAACGGATACGTTCCTATAGATTTGGTTGCTCGTATTAAAAAAATAAGTGAAATGATGAGTTGGCAGAAGCAGAAAAGATCCTATAGAATTAATTGTTTCTATTGATGAAGAAAGTGTAATGGTAAGTCAGCAAAGAAAAAAGTTAAATATATTGTTGGATGTACCTTATAAATTCCCGTACAATTCCTTTTTGATAAGCAAGTCCACAGTAAAATCATCAATCAGCTCCCAT
The DNA here is from genome assembly GCA_030522625.1 of Copidosoma aretas. Taxonomy (NCBI): domain Eukaryota; kingdom Metazoa; phylum Arthropoda; class Insecta; order Hymenoptera; family Encyrtidae; genus Copidosoma; species Copidosoma aretas. The sequence goes on along the minus strand of JAPYYV010030968.1, from coordinate 591 downwards.
ATAATTTATTGTTCGTAGTAAAATAATATGACAGCTAAAAAAGATAAGTTTTGATAGAATTAATTCTTGTATGTAGATAAAAGTGAAATTATGGCTGAAGCAGATAGGATCCTACAGAATCCATTGTTTTTAATAAAGAACAAAGGGAAATAGTAAGTTGGCTAAAGTAAATAAGATCCTATAGAATCCATTGTCTGTATTGTGGAATAAGGTAAAATAGATAAATGGCTGAAGGTGATAAATTCCTATAGAATTTATTGTTCGTATTAAAGAATAAATCGAAATAGTTAGTTGGCTGAAGCAGATGAGTTCTTGTAGAATTTATACTTAGTGTTAAAGACTAAACTGTGCTGGAGTTATGATCCGTGATCTGCTGTAAAATGTGTTCACAAGAATTTCATTTTTGAAGTGAACGTGCTATACACAATTGCTAATACGATCGAACAATGTACATCAGTGGTATATATAGTTTTGTTTAAGAAACTTCTTACCTTTATAAGCTGCTACAACCATTTAAGAATATTATCATCATTAAACATGCAAATTATGTTGAAGCTGTACACACGTCACTTAAATAAACTAGAACCTATA
>JAPYYV010030961.1:0-11022 GCA_030522625.1 Copidosoma aretas | reverse complement strand
TTTTCTGACTTTTGATAAAATTGCGTTTCCAACTTCTTTAGTTTCATTGTTTAAAACCAATGGATTTATATAGCCACGTTCATAGAGTGCGTCAATGGTCTCGGTATCAGAGACGCTATCCGTTATTGAGCAAAAAGTTGAATTTTCCAAATATCTGAATGGGTGATTCGTAACTTTTTTCACTTTTTAAAGTGGTGGGGGTCCATATTCTCCTTTAGTGCCCATGGTGGTAGTTCCAGAGGAAGCCTTGTTCTGGATACTCTGTACTTCGCTAGGGCGATTGAGTTTAATATGTCATTTCTGATATCATTTTCTGCTTCGCCTCCCGATTCTTCGGAGGCCCCATTTGGGTCGTTGCCTTGTTCTCTGTCGCACTCTGGCGATGAATCGGACGAACCCTGCGAGTTGTGTGCCGATGGAGTCTCCAGTGAAGGTGGGGGTTCAGAAGCGGGTCGCCTGCGTTTCTCATGTGTTTTTTCCCCAATATCACTTTCTCCGCTATCTCATTCATCCTCCTCTGACTTGTCAATTCTCTCATTGTCCGAATTTTGTCCTAACTCTTTACTTCTTGGCGGGTGCTTCTCTGGCTCCGCCTCTGAGCTTCTGCGGCCGTCAGGCCTCTTTTGTTTATTATGGTTTTCCTTTATTAGAGCTTGGTAGAGTTGATTTTCTAAGTATATATGTATAAATTTTCTGCCTATATTTCCTATAAAATGCTGATAAATAATCTTGTCCGGAGTCGCTTGCGAATGAATGCATGTATTCTTACTATACTCTAAGGCATATATAAAAGTGAATTCCCCGTCTCCGAAGGCGTTATCGCTTGTAAGGGTTTCTTCTGTCTCCCCTGGGTTGCTACTTTCATGTGTGCATTTCGATTTATCAAGGGCGTCTCTTAGCTTTGTCGTTGAGAGCGTTAAACCATCAAGAAGGATTAAACAATGAAAAAGACAACTTCCATCTCGCGGAACGTCCATTAGCGCAAATGTTTCGTGTGGCTCCACGCAGTGCAGTCCGCATTTTCGAGTTTCAAAATCTCTCTTATTCCATTTATTTTGCGGTGTGTCTTTCCTTATTTGTTTGTGATTTTCTATTGGTTATGTTTGCGGGGTTTTATTGTCAGCGTGTAAGTCAACTTCACTACCCAATTGAGTCTCTTTATTTGTCTGATTAGTTGACTGTACGTTATTGACTGTATTTTCTAGATCATTGTTTTTTTGCTGATCTTTGGCACTGCCAGCTTCACACGCGTCAATTCTAACTTCTACCATTCCCTTAAAATCTTGGTGATTTATGTTCAGGCGAACATTTGTTTGAAAATTATTAATTGAGTCATCGAGCATTGCGTAAATTTTTTCGTTCAGACCCGAGACTTTCATTAGGCGTTGTCGTGTCTGTACGCCTTGTAATATATTGTGTGCGCCCTTTCTCTCGATATATGTTCTCGTGTTAAGCGGTTCGCTCCATGCGCGTCGATTCGTCTGTAATCGACATGGTTTGGCTGTGCTCGTCCTCGACGTCTATGATTGCTGTCTCTCTTCGCTCGGGGTTTTTTCTTTATCTCGCACATATGGTCCTCTCTTTAAGTTTGGCTTTCTCCTCGATCTCGTTCGGTTCGCTCACCCCTACACATATTTTCTCTCGGGCCCCGCTTTTCTTTCGCTCACTTTCTTTCTCCTCTGTTTCCGCCGCTAAGTTTGCCTCAACTAGCTGTCATCTCCAGTGCGTTACTGCCCCATGTTTATCTCTTGGCACCTTTTCTTCACCATATGGTGTGTTGCAGTTTGCTATTATTAGTTCCTTTAATTTATCTTCTAGTTCGGGTGTGTTGGAAAATTCTGTAGGTTTTCTATGTAGTGTATACAGCTGGCGTTTACGAGTCTTACGTTGTAAATTTTGTGTTTTGTCTCTTTTAATGAAAGGCGTAATTGTGATTTTTACTTCTTTTTGCATATTTTTATCTTTCGGCATGTGTAAAAGTTTTTCATTAACTGGTCTTTGCGATAGAATTTCTTCGTCACCGTCGCTTTCTGCAGTTGGCTGTATTCCCCTCTTCTCCTTTTTATTTGCAGTTTGTGTTTAAAGTTTACGTGGTCCATCTCTTTTTTTTGTTGCTATGCCTACTTATAGTGTTTTATTTCTTTGTAATTATGTCTCCAGCCATTGCGACTCCGAGTACGCGTCACTGCCGTTGCTTGGCGTGTATTCGCTTGAATTATTATTTCTTCGGCGTTTCTTTTTCTTTACCTTGTTGTCCGACTTGTCTCAATCGTAAATTTCTATTTGATTTCCCTGACTTTTTTATTGATATATTTTATCCGTCTTGTGCGAATCTTGTATATCCTTGCCGGTGGTGCGTTCGTGCCACCAAATCCCTCTTTTTCCTGTTCCTCTGCGAGTTCGTATAACTCCCTGCGCAGTAATTCGGGCTTTTTCTCTCCTTCTTTCAGGATCGGGTTGCGCGATAATGCGACAGATGCTCTAATAATTCTCCCAGGTCTATAGACAACGTTTAATTCGTAGCCACGTAGTTCTGCCTTTAGTCTTTTAAATCGCAGATCCGGTTTTTTCGATGAGTGGAAATGTTTTAGAAGCTCGTGGTCGGTTGTAAATTTCCGTCCGTATAAGTATGGTCTGAATTGCTCTTTCGCATAGACTATAGCAAGCAGTTCTTTATCGTATGTTGGGTAGCGAAGTTCACTACCTTTTAGTCAGCGGGATGCATATTCGCAAGGATGATCTTCGCCTATCTTCTCTTGACTTAATATTGCGCCTATCGCGTAGTCTCATGCGTTCGTTGTAACTATAAGTAGCTTATTCATGTCCGGCGCTAAAAGTACGGGTTCGCTGCACAGAGCGTTAACGAGAGTGTCAAAGGATTCTTGTTGAGGTTACTGCCACTTAAATTCCGTGCCATTTCGTAAAATTTTCGAAATTAGTTGTTCTATTTTTGCGTGATCATTAAAAAAACGGCGGAAATATCTCGTAAGACCTAAAAAATGTTTAACTTTCTTTGCGTTTGTAGGTGATGGATAGTTTATTATAGACCAAATTTTTTGGAATTTGTTTTTATTTGTCCATTGCTGACTATGTAAACTAATACTTTGACTTCTTCTTTATAGAAACTGACATTTTTTTGGTTCTATTGCTAGGTTGTTATCATCTAAACGTTTAACTAATTTTTTAAATCGTCTTCCGTATTCTTCCAATGTTTCTGCGAACAGCATTATGTCATCCATGTATACTTCTATTTCATGTCCTTTTAGGCCTGCTAGCGCTAGTGTTATTGCACGTACAAATGTATTCGGTGAATCAGTGCCGCCCATTGGCATACGTTTGTATTAGTAATGGCCATTTAGTCCAGAAAATGCTGTCTTATGAGCGTCTTTTTTATCTATTTCTACTTGAAAGAATCCTATTTTTAGATCCACTACAGTTATACAGCGGGCAGATGCGAGATGGTTTGGAATATCGCTTTAAGATGGTCATGGGTTACACGAATCGACTGTAATTCCGTTGAGTCGACTAAAGTCCGTTATCACTTTCCATCTCTTCTTACAGTTAGGGCCCGCCAACTTGGGTACTATCCATATGTTGGAATTATACGGCGACGTGGAGGATTCGATTATGCCCTGGTCCGCTAATTTTTTTTAACTCCTTATTCATCTGTTCCCTTAGAGCGATCGGGTACATAATTCTTTTTGCTACAGTTGGTCTGTCTGTCGTTGTGGGTATCTTGTGTTTTAAGACGCTAGTTGCTCTTAAAGGCTCTCAGTCGAGGCCGAATACCCAATGGTTGAACTCTATTAGTTCGCGTACGTGTTGTAGTTCTTATTCAATGCAGCTCGATTTGTCTGCTGCTTTCAATATCTTCTCAATTCTGCCTACTTTATTGTTTACAACAAATTCGTTCTTGTTTTTAATCACTTTTTTATCACACTTTGTTTTTCATTAGTATTACTTGCTCTAAAAATTCTTATCATTGCTTCTTGTAAGCCTTTTTCGTCGTCCCCATCAACGCTATATGGCTCTGTCCCGCGGATTGTCTCACACTCCAACAAGTCTACTTGAGGTACAATTATCTTTATGGGTATATACGTAATATTTATGCATTCGGCGTACACTTTACCGTTATCATTGTTCGCAATAACGTTGCCGAATAAAATGCCTTCCTCTGATTCTTGCAGAGGTACCGATCCTGTTTGTATATTTTTACATTCTTTTTTTACGAGCGCAAAAATTATACGTCTCGATTTTGCGAGAGTTTTAAAGGTTTCTGGTTCCTTCAGTGGTATCTGCGTGCCATTTAATATTATAATATTTTCCTTGGTGCATATGTGGCCATCATGTCTTTTTAATACGTAACATCCGAGTCGAGGGGGACTACGTGTAGAGTGCATATCATCCCATTTAGCGGTTTCTCTACTGTTCCTGACGTGCATCGTGCTCCGTGTGTCACGCCGGTTATAAACACTCACTCGTTAAAATTAATGTATGAGTCCTTCTTGAGGCTACTTGTTTTTACAATAGATATCTCGGCACCCGTATCTGCGTAAAATATCACGCTTCCATTTATTAAGTGTGGGCTTTTTAGGCATACTGAAGCTGGTGTGTGTCTTGTACTTAATATATTTATTTTTACTTCCTCAAGTAATTTTTCGACGCTCTTGTTGGCTGTGTCCTTTTCTAACTCGGGGCTTTGGGTTGATGGTAAAATTTTGGCTAAATTATAATTGTAATAATCTTGCGCACCCGCAGTTGGCTGTATTTCATTAACTTGCACCAGCGGTCTATTTTGTATGTTTATCGTGTCATGCATTAGCCGTATCATTTCATGCTGTGCTTTTTCGCTAGCGTTTACGTTATTTGTGAGGCTGTATAAATTTTCGGGTGACTCCCGTTCGCTGCATTTTGGCTCTGCTTCTTTTGCGGGCGCACTGTTTATATCTTTGCTTACTGCCGAGTCATGCTCGACACCTGGGGACTGCGACGAGCGTCTTAGGAGCTTAAAGTCTCCGTGTATACGTCATACGTTTTATCGTTAGGTGAGGCAGGTATTTTGTATGGTGGCCCTCCGTTTTTATCACTAGGATTTCTACCACCATAATTTTCATTATCATTATTATAATTATACGTGTTATTGTTGTATCGATTATCCAGTTGTTTATTGCGTCGCCTATTTCGCTCGTTTCTATTGTAACCGTAGCAGGTGCTATAATTCTTTTTTTCGTAGCCATCGTTAGCTTTATTCCAGTTTTGCGGGTATTGTTAAAATTACCTCCTCTCTGGTAATTCTGATTGTACCGGTAGTGTTCTCGCATTTCGATGCGATTTATTTTTCCCCTTTCGGCGTCTCTTATCAGCATGCGACATTCGTTCCTGTTGTAATTTTTGTCCTTGCAATACACGCAATTCTTGTCCTGTTCCTTCTTTTCATCTTGAGTTGTTTGAGCCTTTTTAGTACCTTGAGTATTTTTATTTTCTGTTTTCACTAGAGGTCGCGTTGGAAGTTTGTCGTATTCGTCTCCATATAAGTTTGACTCGTAGTTATTGTTTGCACCCTATTCCGGTGAATTTGTTATTTTATCTGGTTATAATTACCTGGTAATATTTTTCCGTCCTCTAATCTTACTCGGGTTACGCCTATGTAGGCATCTCGTCCTTCCAGAGTAGTGTAGCGTAATTTCGATTTCTATATTTAGCGCCACTACTACTGCTTCGTTTGATGTTCTAGGACTAAGGCATGTTACATTGTAGTTATATGAAGCCCGTATTCCGTGGCAAAATTGTTTTATCGCTTCTTTTACGGCGCTGTCTTTAGTGCAAACTTTTGTGTAGGAGAATTAGTTGGGTTCGAGTCATAAAGTGATATTATCCTATTATGTAGTGCTTGAACGCGTTAGCAGTAAGATGCTACATGTTCTCCTCTTTGCTGTGTGATCGTTTTAATTGTGTTAAAAGTGTGGTGGCATTACTGATGCTTGCCTACCTGTTTTTTAGTTCCCTCGAAAATTCTTCAATCGTCGTAAATTGTGCTGGACGTCGTATATACTCGGCTGCTCTTCCTTTTAGCCTATTAGCTAATGTCCCAATTAAAAATTTTTCATAAAGTGGCTCTACTGTCAAAGCTACAGTTCTCGTCATTTGTTTTAAAAGAGGAAGTTTGACTGGGTCGCCGTCGAATATTGGCACATTGCTGGCAAAGATTCCTAATGTAGCTAAAGCGGTCTGTTGAGAGCGCGACTGTGTCTCATCTGTACAATTTGAGTTTAATGTATCTAGGAATTGATGTTGCGTCATCAAATTTTTTGTATTATAGTGGTTCCTACTTTGACTAGTATTGTTACTCGGTCTAGCGTTTCTTTGTATCTGATTTTGGGCGTGAGCATTCCATTGATCTCGTGCGTCTGCAAGCACTGCGTTCGCTTCTATGCTATCGATCAGTTGACCCAATCCCGGTTGTACGGCCGTATTATTTCTTTTAGGGAGTTACTCATTAGGGATCTACTCATTACAGGGTGTGTTGTAAGATGCACGCTTTGCTGTGGGATGTCCAAATCCATTTGACTTCGCTTTATTTTTTATCTTGCCATAGTAAGGGTTAACTTTCTAAGGGATCTGTTTTTAAGAACTACAGCTTGCCTGCCATGGTTTCGAGCTTTCTATTTAGAGTGTATTATTTTTATTACATTGTTTTTTTTCTCTGTGGGGTTTTATTCTGCTCTTTGTGCAATCTTGACCGCTTGTACTAAGTTTTTATTGGGTATGGTCGGTTCGAGTTCGTTTTCGTGTTTTTTTTTTTAGCTACGATTTCCCTTTTGTACCGGCTTAGATGTCTGCAAGTATTTTTGAGTGTCCCGGATGTATATATTAAATAATGTTGGCTCAAGTTCGCATATGAATAGCCGGGTGTTTTCTGTTTGCCGTTTCCAAGCGGGTGAATGGAAAATTTTTTGGGTCGGTACTAAGAGTGAATATTTCTTCGTTCTCTTATTTAATGTCGTGTCAGATGGTGACGGAACTCACTTTTGTTATTCTACTTTACTCCCCGTATATAAAGTCCAATTCTATGGGTTTGACAATCATGCAATCATTTTTGTTCGAATTTTGTTTGTGTTCTTCTCTTTTTTTTTTTGATTGGGCACGTTATTATTACTAATATTATTCGTTTATTTTTGTTGATTGTAGTATCAATGTAATTTTAAATTAGAACTTGTGTAATTTCAAGTAGTCGCTAAGTTATTAATAAATATTCTGGTTGTTGGGAGAACAAAGTTCTGTTCTGCTTGCTAAAATAAAATTTTCTAACGCGATTTAGTAGATAAAGTTTGAATTAGTAGCATTCGTTCACGAGCGTCACTTTTAATATACTGAGGGTTAAGCGGAAAAAAAAGGTGTAAGTGTATATTGTTATCGTATTTTTTTTTCGTAGTTAAAGAAGTTTTTTCGTCATAATAATTTACGTTAGTTTTCCCATCCTATTATATCGTCATAAAATTTTAGCATGCATACATTTCGTTAATCTTTATTAATATTTATCATTTTGTGTAATCATGCCACTTATGTAAAAAAAAATGTATAATAAAGTGCCTCTTCCCTTAACTTTCCCAGGGGTCGCGAAATTTATATCTGTGTATATATTAAAGGTGTCTGTATTTTTATGTACTTACCACGTAGTACCTATCCAAATGGCTAATACAGCTGCACCGAACCGCAATTTTTCCTCCTGCTGATCTGGATGTCGACCTACTTAAGCTTCTCCTTTTTCCCCTCGTGATAGGCATTGTAATCCGATCTCTGGTGTACTGTTTGGCTCTGTTGTCTTTGAAGTCTCTCGCTGGCTTGGCTTTGCGTTGTCTATTTTTTTTTACTTCTCTGACCTTAATTCTTTGGTCACTCGTTTGAAAAAATATTTTTTTTGTCCTAACACTCACTTTTTGGTTCGCGGTCCTACGCTGTGTGCGCTTTTCAACCGATCCCGCTTTCGACACCAAAAATTCTCCTATTACGTGGGTTTGTAGTCGGTTGAGTGAACGCGAAATAAGTACACAGTGAGGACTATTAACTTCTTCTTATTATTCTATATGACCGAGGGAAGAGCCAAGGGTAGCGCGGTAATCTGGAGGCACGTCTGCCAGTCTAGAGAGTCCCGAATCGTCTCTTTTCCTCTACTCTCTGACCCGACTCAAGAGTTTCGCTTCTCCTCTCTCTTGGGCATACGTCCCTATCTGAGGTGGTGAGGCGCATACGTCTTGGTATAGTATGTATACCGTACGCCACACAATAAATGATATCAAAATTTAAGTAACATTTTTTCGGAGACACAAACAACATAACAAAATGGAGAACTTAAATTTTTGAGGTAATAAGAAATTAGCAATAATGAGCAACTTTCAAAGATAAAGTCTTGCAAATTTAAAAATGAATGCCGTGCATAGCAGAAATTAGATATGCAACAACAGGAGCCTCATAACAAAATATCTAAAATATGGTTCAGCAAAATTATCAAATATTGTAGAACTTCCTACATAGCACCGTACGTTTCTGAAACGTTTCAAAAACGTAAATTCTGTAACATTGAAACGTTTCCTTATGTAGCTGGAAACGATTCTGACATGTTTCAGTACTCTTCTCTTGTCCGCATATAAAATGAGATCAGAGATTCAATGAAACGTTTCGGGAGAACGTGTTTGAAAGGTTTTAAAACGCATCTAAATTAAGTGCAAATTTGAAGAAAAAATTATAACATTTAATCATTTTAGCAATATCTGAATTAATAAAAAAAAATTACAATAAGCGTAAAATTAAAAAAAAAAGGAAAAAAAGTCGCTGGACCTGTCTATATATGTTGCAAGTACCAGATTATTTGATTATTTTTTCTATTATTTACAACTATAGTCTTGAATTATTTCCTTAGATGATGTACTTACTCAATAATATTTATAAAATATGTAATAACAGTGAACGTAACATTAAAATAGTTCCTAATTTTGAATCTTAAAAGAGAACGTGTAGGACAAATATTATTTATAAAAGATAAAAAGATTTTCAAATTATATTATGATATCAAATCATCCAAATAAAATATTTGTACAACGATGACTCAATTTTAAAAAAGGATGACCAAAATATATGACAGTTGTAACTTATATAGACGTAAAAGGTACAAGAAGCATCTTATCCACTCTGGCCAAGTGGATAGGGTACTTATTTTTCAATTTTAATATAAGTGGGAGGTGATCGGTTGAGCGTTCTACGTCAGGTGTTTTTTTTTTTTTTTTTTTCTAATTTTACACTTGTTATAGTTATTTCTCATGAATTTAGGTATTGCTAATATAATAAAAAAAAATTATTTACGCTTCAAAATTTGCACCTAATTTCGGTACGTTGTAGAAACGTTTCGGACACGTTCCAGAAACATTTCATTAAATCTCTAGCCTCATTATTTGTGTCCAAAAGAAGGGTTCTGAAACGTTTTAAAAACGTTTCCAACTACTACAAGGAAACGTTTCAATGTCTTAGAATTTACATTTCTGAGACGCTCCAGAAACGTACGGTGCTATGTGGGTTGTACTATGGCACGGGACAAGCCATGGACAAAAAAACCAAAGCCAAAAAATTCTGACAAAAAACCGGAGACGAAAATTTCAGAGACAAACATTCCGACGCAATTCCGTAGACAAAAATTCCAGAGACGAAAATTCCGACAAAAATTCCAGGGACAAAAATTCTGACAAAACTTAGAGTAGAAAGTTTCACTGGAAATTTCCAATATTCAAATCTTGAAGACAACAAGAAAACAATTTTAAAACAACAACTTCTTTGAAGAAATATTCACACAACATAATTTTATTGGAGTTGACGCAATTTTTTCTAGAAAAATTATACAGACTATTACATTTTAACAAATTTTATTCTTGTTAGTAAAATCTTAAGATTTAAGGTTAATTCCTATAATAATAATTGAATACTACAATAAAGTTCACATCTTTATTTCAGCTAGATCAAGTTTTTGAACGCAACAAAATTTTATGAGCATAGATAAGGTGATTGGATTATTCAACTGATTACGTCATGAACTAAATATAATAAAATGAAAATATGAAGAGGATAATACAAATGTACACTGCTTGGTCTCAATTACAAGCAAATTAGACAAATAATTTATGTAGTAATAGTGATCACTGTCGCGTTTAGGTCTTCTTATTCTTTTTTCTCTTGAGCAGAAAGTTTTACCAGGTAGAGAAAACTCTCCCTTTTTTTTGCGTTCCGTTTTTTTTCCACCTCAGGCTTTTTGTTTATCTTCTTTTGCTGCTGCTGATTGGTTTTGCACGTAGAATCCTATTGCAAAAAAATTATTATCCAGCTACTTTGTTAAATAAGCATGTTCTCATAAAATTCAAGTGTACACTCTCTTGGAGGTAGCTTGGAAGCGCCTCGAGGATTATTATTCGAATAAACAGCGCCTTGTCTCATCGTTTACGCGTGACCTTCTCAACTTGCCTGCAGTCACCTCGGAGTCAGCTGATGAAGTTAAAGCGTTGCTTAGTGGCACTACCAACGCTCTTGCTTCACTAGAACAGTTACAGCGTCCTGTTGCTTAGTGGGACGACCTGCTCATCGCAATTACTGTACTTCTGGCGGGAGACAGCAGGACCATGATTCTTCTGCCAACTGCGTTGGTTACGCTTCGTGGAGCCGACAGTCGCAAGCACATCGCTCGAGCGCTGTTGGACACCGCTTCTCAGTCATCCTTTGTGGCTAAAAACTTGGCATGTCAAGTCTCCCAGTCGATGGGAGCTAGAACGGAATAGGAGGATATTCCGGACCCCAAGTACATGGCGAGGCGAATCTTACGGTCGCATCCGTTAATGACGAGAGTGTGACTCTTTCATTTAAAGCTTTGGTACTCTCTCTCATATAAAAGTATCAGCCTGGTCGACACACTCTTCCATCAGCTTGGAATCATTTGCAGGGCCTGGAGATGGCCGACGACTTCAGAGAGCGGCCTGCCGAGATTGA
>JAPYYV010030956.1:0-11930 GCA_030522625.1 Copidosoma aretas | reverse complement strand
ATATTTTTTAGTACAAACTGCAACTGTTACGAACACGACATAGCCATTGTGCGATTGGAACAAAAATCAGAGCATAGTGTACTTGTGAGTCTTCCCGCATTCAATGAAGCTGTTGATCAAAGTAGCCTATATACACTGATTAGTTATAAATACACTGTGAAAGCTTATACACAAAAAGTAATTGTGGTTCGCATTATCAGCAAAGGGTCTTGTGAACGAAATGTAAGGCCATACTACAATAATTTTGTAGTGCTTAGCTTGCAATTTTGTATAGCTAGTGCCGATCCCAGTGAAGAACTAGACGTAAGAATGTGAATTTTGAAGTATTTCACTATAGTATAGTATAAAAAGTTTGGGTATCATTTTTTTATATTTTACAGTATTGTAAAGGTGCACCGTTGATTCAAGAAAATGGCAATGAAATCGTACTTGTTGGCCTCACTACTAGATATGCAAATGTCCATACCCAGATCTCATATTACAGCAGCTGGATTAATACTGAGATTAATACTATCTGAAACGGTGATAAAAACTGCATGCATAGATTAATTTGATTAAACTTGTACTTTCCGAAATATTCTAGTTTGGTTCATTCAACGACACATGAGCGTTACTTGTGTCAATCGGAAAATTTCTTTAAAATACTACCCAACGCAAAAAAAGTTATGACAGGGAAGTTTTAAATTGTTTTATCATTTGAAGAAAAAAATAAACTATTGTACTTGTTTAATTTTAACAGCTATTTCCCCTGAAAAAATACATAAAAAGTATAATGAGTCAAAAAATACATTATATAACATCTCGAAACTTGATTTACTGCCAGAGAAAACAATGTTTCCAATAAAGATTTTTGAAAATACAAACATTAATTCACACCAGTCTGTTGGATCAAAATTAGTGCACTAATAAATTGGTTATAACGTATTGAATTAAATGCTTTCTACCTACTCGTGTCTCATGCAGTGTACTGTCTGCTTGGTAGATCAGCCCAATATATTGTTGAAGCCTGGATAAGAGCACTACATCAAAAAACAACGGAGTAGTGAAGTTAACGAACTATTAATCTAGCGCATTTGTTGCAATAAAAAAAAACTTATATTGATTAGTCTTTTGATTCTTTACATATTGCATAATAAAATTAAATTTAAGAATCAAATAAAAATTAGACAACTCAACAATAAACCTGCTTTTATCGATGTACAAGCAATATTAAATCTTTTTAAATCAAACAAATCAAACTTTGCCGTCTCTTTTTGATAATAAGCGATTCATCAAATTATCTGAGAAACTAAAAAATTGATGAACTGAAAACCAAACTTTCTTGAACACCTGAAATACTCTTATTAGGCACGACTGCTTCACAGGAGTGCCTTATATTTTCACTAGAGCGAAAAGTGTAACCATCTATAAAATGACTATTTGGTACACGAATTAGTACATTTTCTGCCCGAGGTGAAGACAACATTTTTTTTACCTAGGGCAGAAAGTGCAAATTTCTGCCCGTGGGCCGAAAGTGATTAGCGGGCCGAAAATGCGCCCACTGGCAGAAATTTGCACTTTCTGCCCTCGGTACAAAAAATGTTGTCCTCACCTCGGGCATAAATATACAAGAACCGCGCCCTTCGGGCGAGGTAGTCGTATTTTCTGCCCTAGGTAGGAAATGTACTATTTATCCTAATATGAGTGCGATCCGAAGTGGTCCTATTAATGGTGTATGCAATCAACCCTGTGTGTACGAACTCAAGTTTCCAAACTAACTCAAGTAATTTTCATCTGATTGACCTCAAGTTTGGCAGATATCTTCGTTTTCACCATAGAAGGTGATGGTTTAAAATCGGAGAAGTTTCGTCAAAGGGAACACAATTCCCAGCACTTTTACTACAGAGCTTCGAGGGAAAAAAATCTCTTTTTACTTTGTAACTTTGCAAATTAACATTTTAAGCTATGGTGTTCTAAAAAAAAGTTGTAGATCTCAATGAAATACAACTTTTGCACGTAGTAAACTTTTCTCTAGGAAGTCAATTAAATGCCCTAGGTCACAAAAAGAACTGAAAATAATTTTAACCGAACAAAAACCGTTTTTCACCCATAACAAGAAGAAATTGACATTTTACAACGAAGTGCTACATACAAAAGTTGTAGATCGTAAAAAAATACAACTTTTTTGTGTTTTACGTTTTACTCTACAATCTCATCTTGACTCCTTGAACAACGAAAATCGTTTTAAATTGTCCAAGAAATCGTTTTGTGATACCTAATTTTTTTGTTTAAGAGTTTAGGTAAAAATGTTAAATACAAAAGTTGTAAAACTAAAAAAAAATACACTATTTTGTAGTTAAAGTTTTTCTCTAAAGTATTGTTATAATGCTTTAAATGCTTCAAATCGATTTAAACTGGCTAAAAAATCGTTATAGCAGTCGTGCCTCACATGCAAAAGCTTAGCTTTTTGCATACATTTATTGCTTGTTTATGTATAATATCGACTGGATAGTCATTAAGTAAACAGTTGCTTTGTCAATTATTTTCAAATAGGGCCTTATATATTGAGGGATGAGCCGCCTTAAACCAAATATGTACACATACTTATTCACGTGCATCGGAATAAAAACAATCGTTCACCTCGTTACACATTTAATTACGGTATTGGCAATAAGTGTGTCGCATAATGACGAAAAAAGTCGTGCAACATTAAGTATAATATTTCGGAGTAATTTGATTACTTCATCCGTAAATGCATTTTTTTTTTTCTTTGTATCGATACTTAAAAACTGCACTAATATCACTTCATTGTTCAATATTATGATGTATTGCATTATTGATGTATTATTTGTATGTCATATGATAAATCATTTATCGATATATTACATTAAAATTTATCAACATCCTTTCATTGATTTCCATAGTGTATGTAGCATTAAACTCTACGAAAAAGGAAATAAAACTTTTTTTTTCACTAAAGCAACGAAAGAAAAGTTAGGACGGCCCATCGATTTTATACCCCGGCACATTACCCACAGTTCAGACGCTAGACGGTAGAGAGAGAGAGAGAGAGAGAGAGAGAGGAAAGGCCTCTCGCTCAGAACTTTGCGAGATGGATTGGCGAAAACATTAGCAAGATTGAAAAATATGGCTGGCCGGACGATGAACTCGCCTCCCGTCCCCTGGTACATCACTTTATGAGCAGTACCTACATATAGCTGTATGGCAGCTCACACTGTACGCAAAGGAGTTTCGCGTTATGCGAATAATTAAATATCCGCGTGCGGTAAAGTCGCGACGAGGCCGGAAGAGAGATGGATTAGGGGGGACGAGTATAGTGCATTCCGACCCGATGAAATATTCCCCGCTTCGTTCCCTTTTACGTAGATTATTGCGTCGTCTACTCTTTGGTGATTAGGAATAGCAATGCTGCCGAGGGAGTAATGGTGATTCGAGTGTAGTAGCGGGGAAATGATTAATTTTTCTTCAGCTCGATGTTATTCAAATGGTTTCGTTTATGTGGTGATCGATGCGTACAGAAAAAAAAAAAAACGCATCAATATTAACAGACGGCCGAGCGGTCGGATTTTCGAAACGCAATTTGTACTGGTAATCCTTTAAGCTCCGAAGTTGTCGTTCATCAAATTAATACAGATTTTATTGCGCTGCCGCATTCGAGTGCATAATATATGTATATATATTTATAGATATACGTATGCGTATAGAGGGTTGCGGGCGATTAATAAACGTCCGTCATTCAAGACTGGCAGGTAGTTAAATTCAAATGAGCAACAATCGTCGGGCGCCGAATGCGCTGAAAAAGGGTTGATGAATGTACTAAATAATCAGTCCGCGGATCGATTAGGGCGGAGTAAATTGATCAATGTCCATTAAAATACGTACTGTATATCCCTTCACCGGATCACATTGTTATGATGAAATACAGAAATTAATTAGTACAATTCGTGACTCATCACTAAATTGTAGAAAAAAAACCCACTTTTTTCATCACAATAATCTTCTTGATAACTAACGATAAACAATGTACCTTAACCCGTAAAACTCACTCACAACTATATGAGAATCTTTCACGTGCAAGCTTAACCAGTAGAGGGCAGCATACCCAAACAGCCCTGTCATGGCCGCTCAAATAATAATAACCCTCGAACAATTGGGATCTTGCGTGACAAATTTTGTTTGGTCCGTCAAGTATATTATCAAAAAATTGGACATGTATTTTTTTCTCTTTTCACATAAACAAAAACTGTCGGAGATTATAGAGCCCGTAAATTCCAGGAGTGGGGGCTCAGGAGGACACAAAATTATATTTCTTTGTGACGTCATGAGCCCCCACTCTAGGACTTTGATGAGCTCGATCTCCGTTAATTTTATTTTATGTGAAAAAATGAAAAGTACGTGTCTTATAAATTTTGATAATCTACTTG
Source organism: Copidosoma aretas (assembly GCA_030522625.1). Lineage (NCBI taxonomy): Eukaryota > Metazoa > Arthropoda > Insecta > Hymenoptera > Encyrtidae > Copidosoma > Copidosoma aretas. Next base: position 7,506 of record JAPYYV010030956.1, on the reverse strand, counting down.
ACGCTCCAAATATAATTTTCCGTGCAAAACCCCAATTGTGGGGGCCATAACCTTCCTGTGGGTTATCAGCAGGGAATTCTATAAAATCGTGGGTCAACGAGAAAAACGATTCAAAAACCACTCAACCGAAAACCCCCACTTATAATAAATTTCCGATTCACACAAACAAAGCGCGCACCCGCGGGCATCAGAACCGAGAGCTAATATTAATAAGCCCCACCTTACTGCACGGGGTCGTTGAGTTCGAGTGCATCTCGATTCCCTCGATCCCTGCCGTACCCATATACCGTATATAAATGCGCTCATTTCATAAAATAATCAAAACCACCGGCGGCAGAGCGTATACATGTGTATCGAAGAATACACACCCCCGCGTCTCATTAATATTGAAAGTGCGCATACCACGTACTGCACTGTTTTGCTGCGAGTACCACGAGCGCCAGGCATATTGCCAGCAGTCGGTACACATACACATGATCCATATCCCCCAGTGACGCACAATCCTATTTGAAAATCATTTCACCTGAGGGACGCCGACGTTTTCACGCTTCATGCGCGCATCAAACGTTCCTTCGCCGCCACCGCCGCTGCATGCACTGCAGGGGTGAGAGGGGCAAGCAAGGGTCGGGAGAGTAATTTTCCGCGCTTGTGTATATATATATTTCACGATATGACGCGGCGGGCGAAACTCTCGGGCGCGAGCGCTTACTTTATTCACGTGAGTTTCTCCCTTTCCCCTGCTCTCTCTTTCTCTTTCGCTATTGGCGCACTTTTATCCTGCTCCCCTTCCGCGGTGTTTCTTTTTTTTTTTTTTTTTTTTTTTTTTCTGTTTTTATCGCACGAATCGTACATGGACTCGCGAGATGTGTTTCGATGCGGGTCGATGGGAGCTTTTCGGCAAGTTTCATTTGGAATCTGGGCTCTTTTGGTTTTTACTATCGCTGTGGATCCTGACCTAACTGTTTTCGGGTGAATATTGATTGATGAATTATGACAATAATAATTGTCTGTAAGGGAGTCGGCTGAATTCGCAGCTGATCGGTTAAGAGCACAGGACAATACAGCTGTTAATGAATGACATTTCTGAAATGATGCGCTTATTATAATTTGGTTCCTTGTCCAAAATTATAACATTATGATAATTAAATCTATGGATATACATGATTTAGTGTGTGGTGACGACTGATTTCGGATTTTTTTCTATTTCTGTGTTTATTTAAACACTTAATACTAGTGTCAATTCATTTCAAGTGCTGTATTCGTATACTCTTTTTACATTTAATTTTACACTATTAAAACTAGATTTTTTACTTTTTTGTTTATTATTTAACTGCTGTGAATCAGTCAATTACATTTGTTTCAATACCTCAGCAATAGGCACTGCAGCATTGATTTTAAAATACATCTTGATTCCGTTTACCAAGTATAAGGGTATCTTCTAAATAAAAGATAAAAAAAGCAGCACTCAAAACCAAAACATTCCAAAATACCTGTTTTACCGAAGTCCAAACATATATCCGTTGACCTCATTCGTAATTCAATCATCGAATTTGAAAAACTGCAACTTCAAACGTTTATATTTACAGTACACGCAAGAGTATATTTACATTGGCGAAACAAACGATCGCACAACAACATTAGAAACGAACAAAAGTTTTATGCATCCCCCGTGAGTTCGACAAACTCGGCGAATGCTCGATACACGGAGAAGCGCGCATTCACAAACGAAAACGGAAACTCGTAGGCGCGCATACTCCGTTTTTCATCTCGTCGCATCTTATATACTCTTTCCAGCTAGTACACTGCACGCACGGGATATAAACGATAAATAAACCGACGACCGTCTGCCGCTCCCCCCCCCCCCCCCCTCCTCGAGCATCGAGAGACAAATGGAAAATTGCGAGGACGTGCGCCCCGAGGTATAATGCACCATATCCATCCGTCCGCCCGTAACGCGATGCAAGGGAAAACCAGTGGGATAAAAATGTATACATCCGCGAAACGCAACCGAGACGACGACGCGACACGTTCACATGACAACGAGACGAAATGCAGATGTTATTGAAAATACAGGCACGTGGAATCGAGGCGGGGCTTCTCAACTATGCGTACCTGCACGTACGTACGCGCGCATAGTACGGGGAAGCGAAGACCATTATGTTTTCAGGAACCGATAGCTCGGCACCGGATAAATGGGAAAAAATCCCCTCTTTTTCCCCACCCGTCGAGCATATTTCGCGACGTTTCATCGACGATGTTTCGCGCATTGCCGTACGGTTTTTCAATAGCGCGGCGCATGGACGGCCTTGTGCATCGTATGATATTCGGATGGAAACAACAATAAAGTCGCGAGGATTAGCGAAAAAATCAACGTCGATTACATATTACCCATGTGGATGTGCAATTGTTAACAAGCGCGGACAATCCTCAAAACACCCAACTTTCATGAAAGCGAACCGCTCGAGGTGACAATCTCGACTGACATGTTATTGCGCAATCATCTTGGATATGCATCAGACAATCCGATGGAAATTAAAAAATAGAAAGTTAATACACGAGTAATATCAATCGCCGATTGTCTGATTTGCAATTAAAATCGAGTTGTCATCGGCTCTTCTTTCGATCGATTGATTCGCAAAATGTTCTGGTTAACCATCGGGTAAAACATCGAATGGGTACAAGCTCGCTCGACCGGCGCCCCGTTCACGACCGAGCTTCCCACTTTGCGCGATACCTCGTGGAACCCAAAAATCATTTCACCCCGTGGCACGGAAAAAAAATGATGAATAAATAAAGCTCTCGTTTGTACTGTGCGCATCGACTGCCACCGACCAGCTCTCCAAAGAGAATCCGAATTTGAGGGGGGGGGCGCCCCCCGCCTCCCCCCCCCCCCCCCCCCTTAGCCAGCAAGCAAGTCACCCCACCCTTACGTTGCCCTTGTTAAAACACACGGCGAATCTCGCGGAAAATCCGAACCGACGAGCGTACGCCCCACTGCTGGGCCTTAATTATTCGCACGTCCCTTCGGCCCGGGAGCTCGAGCCAGGGAGGATCGCAGCTTTTAATCGGTCGCTCAATGATGCATATGCAGCGTGCCTTTCGCGTCGCACCCACCGGCGCTCCCGCTGTGCTGATTAATTCACCCGGTCGTGTATCGCGCGGCCGTTCCGCGAGTGCACACTCGAGCACGGACACAGGCGAAATTCGCTCGGACTCCAAAGTCGCGCCGGCTCGAAAATTTATACGGAGCCCGAGAGACGGTGCTGCAAAGGGAGCGCGCGGATACCGAGCCGCCCGGTCTTTCGAGCTCTGCGGGTCTCTGATTTTCCCCGGCGATGAAAAATTCGAGCTGCCTCGTGGACGCACCCGGCGAGCTTGCGCGAGAGCTTTTCGCCGCTTTGCTGTATTTTTAATGCGACTTCGAAGCGTTGGATCGTCGGGGTTAAGGTCAAATCCGCCCTGCCGAAGGCTTCTACGATCAAGGCAACACCAAAAAGCGGTTTTTACGCCAGACTCTGCGTTTGAATGAGACGGCGAGAAAACGACGAGGCCTGATATTGAGGTGGCTCATGCGGATCGATACAAATGATTATTTCAAACTGAAAAAATTGTTGGTTGCAGTTTAAGCACTGTACTTTTCATTTCTTTTTCGAAACTGGTAGGTCCACCGTTTCATTTCGAAGAAAACAATGTTGAAAAAGTCGCATCGTTGACAAAATAATTATAATTGCACGTGCAAAATTTTATTCTATGTCATTTTGCATCAAGAATGGATTCCCAATAACAAAATAAAGGATGAACCATCGATATTTTAAGAAAACTCAGTTATAATACTAAATTTTAAGCTCATGACGAATATTGGGTGTACGAGAACACTCAAAAACGAATTTATTTATACTTCCTGATAATATTGCAATTATTGACGAAACTAACAATTATTTTTTATTTGTTTTTACTATCATCCAAGTTAATATATATCCAGTTTACTAAGGGTTACCACCAGGGCCCTTCGCTTGATACGGCACCTAACGCATGAGCCACCTTAATGAGCGACGCTCGTTTCGTCTTTATCTTTTTGCTTCCTTTCATGACGTATAACCAGTGACAAATTCTTTTGTTTGATTTTGCAAAATAAATGTCAGGTTTTAAGGAAAGCGCGTGTTTTTTTCATGTTTCAGGCAACAAGCTGGTCTGCGACTGCAAGCTCACGTGGATCTGGGGCCTGAGGAACGAGACGAAGAACCCGAAGCTGCGCGAGGGTCTGGAGGAGCTGACGTGCTATCTGGAGGCCGGCTACGAGCCCAAGTTCGATAATCCCGGTGAGGACATGCACCGAGCGCTCGAGGCTGTGCGCAACGGTGAGTGCTGTATATTTATAATTCATAATGCTCGTTTTTAGATTGTTCGAACACTGAATCACTCGAAGCACTAGACGGGATAGTGATTGGGGATATTGTCATCTTTTACTTCGACGTTGTCGTTGAAGAAGTATTTGTACTTTCATGTACTTGGTGTTGGATATCAATAGAGTATGAAGGATATGTTCCTTCGTTGATTAGAAGGTAGTACTGTCGTACATCGATTGAACAATAATATTCAAATGATATTTAACACATAGGCCAGCATTATATCCAAATTGTATCAGTTAGAATTTTTTGTGCCTTTGGTGCATGAGAACACGTTTTCCGTGTATTTACATCCGCATTGTACAAAAACTACGTACAAGATTTTGATGAAAATGTATAGAGTGTCTCTTGGGAAATCTCAAGAATATTTTGTAGCTCATAAAATTCAAAGTATATCACGCTGCCACGGTCATGAGAAACGTGCAGAGTTACCTTTCTACAGACATTAGGTGAATCAAACGTGATAAACTGTTCATTTGATTAGCTCTGTATCGACAGTACAGCCTTAAAATTTTATTTCACAAGCGTCGTTGAACATTTTGAGATACTACTACGTTTATAAAATAAAGTTGTGAAATAGGCATTTTTTTTATTAATAAAATTGTGATTAAATAAAATAATTTTTGCAGAGCAGTAACATTTATTCTAATTAGCTATACATTTTTCCGAAAAGCCATTGTTATTTTTTTTTCTTTGAAGAAAAGATAACATCAATGGTCGATATTGTAGTTGCTTGTATCTGCTAAATGACCTCATCATTAAACAAATAGGAACTATATGCATCCATGTCATCAACGCATTATCGACTTTTGACATCATTATCTTTTTCTTTGGTCAAGGAGAACATTAGTGTAGCTTCCTGATAAAAAGTAAAGCTGGCTTAAATTTTTCGTTGAAAAAATAATTGTGAAGCTACGGTAAAAATTAGAGTTTGACAGTCATACTTCACCATTGCTTCTGCAGTAAAAACTCATAACTATTTTCTCCATGTAATATATATCATGGTAGTTACCTGGTAAAAATTAGTAAATTCGAGATATGCAGATGTTTATATACTTTTTTGATTACGACAGAAAATAATTATATTAGAAAAGCTGAAATTTTCGAGAGACGATTGCTCTCCCTGCACATTATTGTATACATACGATGAATTTTTTTGTCCTGAATTCGCGAAAATCGAGTCTGTTTACAAACGCGATCATTGTACAGGAGGTGCTTTATGCTAAATGAAAATCCATGATAAATCGAATTTTCATTGAATAAAAGATCGTTTTTAATTTATAAATCTCTAGCTCGAATAATCTTAAAATACAAGCTGCCCTCCGTAGCGGCAATAATGGGGGCTTGTATATTACAAAATTTTTTTGGCTGTAATGCAAACGCTGTTCCACTGTTATTGAAAGAATGACTATCAACGTATTTTGATACGAACTACTGATTTTAAATGTGAAACTCAATATTTTCCTCGGTCATATCTATATTATCCTTAATTACTTTTGCAGATGTTATAGATTTTCACAACGTGCTTTTTTCTGATTTTAGGTGCGATTCAGACAAACTCATAAAATTACCTTAAGAATAATTTCAAACTAACGTCTATTATATGTACCTGATCATAACATAAATCAAATTGAGAAAAAATTTTGCACTATGCACCGTATATTATAATATCCAATAATTTAAAAAAATTATATATAAATATATATTAGGGTGTCCGTTATTTGCCGATTTTGACTTTTTGATCATATACCCCCTGGAATATCTTCGTTGTATCCTAAAATGATAATCCATACCCTGAAAACCCGAAAATTTTGGAGTTAACACGTGCCCCTAGACGCAATTTGATTTCCCATTTGAATAACATGGGATTTTTATTATTTTTCAATTTTGTTTAATTTTTGTTAAGCCACTTTAAATATTTTTTCTGGATTTATAATCCATCAGACTTTGTTACATATTACTTTGTTTGTTTTAAAATTTTTAAGATCTCAAATCATGCAAGTTAAAACAAATTAACTTTGTTCTCCAAAGCCTTCAAAAGAAAAACATCAAAAAAAAATAATTTTTTCAACGTGCACTTTTTTGAGCTGAAAAAAATTGTGAACCTAGTACAAGTAATACGTAACAAAGTCTGTTAGTTTAATATTCCAGAAAAAACCTTTACAGTGGTCAAAAAAATTGAACAATATTGAAAAATAAAAATCGTATGTAATTTGAATGGGAAATCACGTGTTAACTCCAAAAATTTCGGGTTTTCAGGGTGTCGATTATCATTTTAGGATACAACGAAGAGTTTCCAGGGGATATATAATCAAAACGTCAAAATCGGTAAATAACGGACATTATTCGTTTTCTCTGCACTAGTACGGAATACCAATCTTAAAAATGTAGATAACGAATCCGTTAAATTCACCGATGAACTCATCCATATTTTTTCATCCTAAATAAAATAGTTATATTTGTTCACCGTGACATTTTTTTGAAGTTTATATGCATTAACGATGACCAAGGTTTCTTTTACATTCTATTAGAGTGATATAGGTATGTCTCGAAATTTAAAAGCATGACGAATAGTGTTGCAACGTAACCGTTCGAAAAACCTATCTACGCGCGTGTTAGGCATGCTTACTTATTACTTTTATCATAAAGTGAGTGTGCGGTTAGTGACAAGCAATTTCGGCTAAATTTAGATAAAAAAAGCTTTTGAGTGTAAAGTTTAATTACTCAAATTTTCACCAAAGAAAATAATATGATTGATACAGACCATCTATGGTATAGATCATGACAAAGCTATAATGTTTTTTTTTCGCAATAGTGTGCGGAAAATATGTGTTTTCTGCACTGTTTTTAGTCTGGAAAATAGATTTTCCCGTATAGTGTGCGGAATAGGTGTTCCGAAAATAATTTTCCGCACAGTGTGCGGAAAAGGTGTACGGAAAATCCTATGCCACACACCTTTCCCGCACTGCTGACAATTTTCTTCAACACTACAAAAAAATTATTTTTTTAATCGTGTAACGCGCGCGCTATTTTGAACAGCTATCTTTTACGAGCGAACTGCATTATTGGCATGCAATAAACACCAAATAATACCTCGAAT
>JAPYYV010030955.1:0-15699 GCA_030522625.1 Copidosoma aretas | reverse complement strand
GCGAAAAATTTCCTCAATTGATTTGGTAACATAACAACGCTAGCTTCTTCGAAAATAGTCCAAATTTGTAAATCGTGTTCAATTAAACCCATGCTAATTTCAGTTTCTTTAAAAGTTAGATATGTTTTACCTTCATATGTTTTTAAATTTTGAAAAGATGTACAACCATGTTAATATCTCCTTCATGTAAAATCTTTCTTGGTCTTTCGGCTAAATAACATTCTATCTACCTATTGCAGTATATTTCCTGAAACGTTGTCTTTTTTCCCATTTTTTAATCGTTTTATTAAAATTATAGTATTCTGGAGTATTTACGTATTTTAAATTTTAAGCAAATTCATCTGTTTTATTTGATTCAAACCATTCTGTAAGTTGTGTTCTGTAAAAAGAATCAGCAATTTGGTTTTCATCGAAAACTACATTTTGTTTATTTTCAAGATGCACAGGTAAATTTACTACACAATGACTTCTACCGCAGATGGGATATTCTTGTAATTTCCAAGCCGCTTCCATTGGACTTAAATATCGTGCATCGATGTATTGTTTAATTTCGTCATAGAATTTTTTTCACAATTTATAATTTTTTGTATTTTACAAAATGCTCTATCGTTTCCTTTATGAATATAGTCGTATATGTATTTTATGCTTTGTATTTATGCACAGTATTCAACGTTTATGTGAGATTTGTATTTCATAAATAAAAACTTATTGTACGGTACAACCATCGAGTTGTCAACAAAATTTTATTCATTACTATTTTAATAAAAGAATAAATATAGCATCGAATTATAGTACTAAAACTTCTGAAATTAGTTATTTTGGAGAAATGTGTTCTGAATGTCCATTTTGTTTTGCTGTTTTATGGAAAGAAGAGAGGAAAAATGTTTGTTGTAAGAAACAACAAATTATTCTACCCCCATTAATCGAATACGACGAATCAATAAAAAAATTGTTGTTACATGACGATAGTTTTCTAAAAGTAATAATATACTACAATAATATATTTTCTTTTGCATCATTCAATGCTAATATTTTACATGAAAAAAAAGGCTATATATAATTTAAAATTACTAGGTCAAGATTGTCATTTAACACCTAATACTTTAAAAAATTCAGGGAATATTAAGCCTTGTAATAGCCAAATATACATATATGATGATGTCAATGCAATGAAAGAAAGACTTAAGTTAAATCCAAATTTACTTAAAGAACACTTAGAAATTCTGACAAAAATTTTAAATAAAAATCCAATATCGAAAAGTCATAAATATCTATATCAGATTACAAAATCAAAAAATTTACCTAAATACAAAACATTTTTCTTGCGTAAAAATGGTGAACAAAATAATAGGTACAACAAACCAGTAACTGCTGAGGGTGGTGCCATTATAGTTTCTCAAACTGAAATTTTTGATGACTTGGATTAATGTGTTAATCCTAAAAACCTTCCAGATAATATGCGACCTCATACTTATTAAAATAAATTATCTACAGATATATATCCTATGGTTTTTCCTTTGTTATTTATATCTGGTGATTTAGGTTGGAGTATAAATTATTTTCAAAATCCAAAAGAAAAAATTCAAACCATTTCTAGTTTGCAATATTACATTTACAGATTATCGTACTGATAAAAAAAATTTCAATTTGATCCTTTATTAAGAGCAGGAAAATTGACACAACAATACTTTTTAAATGCTCATATCATTGTAGAAAATAATCGTCTGAACTATTTAAGGAATAATCAAAAAAATTTACGTATTAAATGTTATCAAGGATGATTGCATCATGTTATGAATAGTGCATCCAACAATACACAAAATTTTAACAAAAAGAAAAGATTGGAAACCTTTTTATCGCACCTTCAACGTATATAGGTGGACCACGTATATAGGTGGACCTCGATATATGCAACAGCATTATCAAGATGCAATGGCTATTATGAGAAAATGCGGTAGACCGGATTTGTTTATAACTGTCACGCGTAATCCAAAATGGAAAGAAATTGAAGAAGTATTTAAAAAATTTCCAAAGAACACTTTACCAAATGATGTACCAAATGTTTCTACTTTCTGAACTATTCTTGGTAAGTTTATGCTGTTGGTAATTATACTGTGAGAGTACTCTATGTATTTTGTTACCTTTTAGGGCTACCAACACAGGGTTGCGTTGCAAAATTATACAAGTTATAAAAAAAAATTTTTACAGAAAATGAAAGTTTTTTAAAAAATACTTTAATTAAAAAAAAAAAAAAATAGTGATAATGAGTATTTTCAATTAAAAAATACTCCTTTTTTTAAGAATTTATACTTTTATAACGTACGTAAATATTTTTCGAAATAATTTAAAATTACAATAAACATGGCTAGGGTTAATATAATAGGAGATGATAACTGTTTATTTAGATGTTTCTCATACATTTTATATGGTAATGGAAATGATCGTATAATAATCTGTTCATAAATCGTGCAGAATGTTGTAGATAATTGGAATGACTTTGATGATTCAATTTTTAGAAATTATTATCATGAATCAATTAAAAAGAGTTTAGATTATTCTAATTACATGAGTAAAAATAGTAGTTACGGTACTGAAATAGAAATAAAAAGTTTTGTCAATATTTATGACATTTATTTCAAAGTTATTTAACAAAATACGGATCGTGTTTTTGGCAATCCAATGAGTGGCAAGAACTTAATATTGCTGTTATGCGTTAACATAGAAACTTACCTCGTAGCGCTCCCGCGCAACTGGATCCTGGTCATTATGATATTTTAGACTAAAAAAATTGCGAAATCGATAAAGATAGAAAAAAATTAAATAAATATACTTAAAGATCAGTTAAAAATTATGTAAATAATGATAAATTGATCATAGAAATTAAGAGTTTTCAAAAAAAAGCTAAAAAATAATAAAGTGAAAAAAAAAACAGATTTTTTGAAAATTCATACTTATCAAAATCCAAAAGTATTAGGAGATGGAAATTGTTTGTTTAAATGTTTTTCATTATTTTTAAACAATAATTAAAATTACTACATCAAAATAAGATTGGAAATAAATCAAAATGTTATGAACAAATGGAAAATTTTAAGGACACCGTTGTGAAAAATAATTTTCCTAATTCTATTCATAACAGTATTGATTATTATAACTTCATGAGTAAAAACAATAATTATGGTAATAAAATTGAAATTAGGAGTTTTATCGATATTAATAATATTAATGTAAAGGTTGTTTCTGGAAATTCTATTAAAACTTATGAAAATCTTTCGAGTGAAAAAAATTGATTATCATCATATAATAACAACAATTTTCCTTATCACGACGTTATTGAATAGCGTAGTTTTATAAAAAAAATTAAACTTACAGATACAACAAAAGCTATAATAGATAAAAATAAAAAAATTTTGAAAAATAACGTAGTGAAAAAAATTAAAGAATACAAAAAAAAAAAATTTTGTTAAAGAATAACAATCCGACTATTTCATACAGAATTTCAAATAATTTTGGATAATCTTACGTTTATACTATTGAATTTCAAAAAAGAGGACTGCCACATGCTCATATATTAGTAACATTGCATCCTGATAATAAAATAATAACTCCTGATGACGTTGATAATTATATTTCTGCCGAAATTTATTCGAATGATGAAACATTAAAAAAAATTAATAATTCAACACATGGTCCTTATAATTTATATAGTCCATGTTTAAAAAAAAAAATCACAAAATTTGTCAAAAAAATTTTCCAAAATATTTTCGTAAATGTAATATTTTCTCAAATGTACATCTATTAAAAAAAATGGCTATCTAGTATATAGAAGAAGAAACAATGTGTCAGACAAAAATATATACAGAATTATACCTCTCACTTAGTATACCTATAGTGCAATGTGTACCAGCTTCTCTGTATATGTAGCTCCACCACAGAGATATACGTAAGTACACCTATGCATAGAATAATACCCTCGCATAACTATGTCCAGGTAACTTTAAGACTAACTTAATATAGATTAAAATCATGAAACGAGAATGTGCAAGTGAGTCGCACAAGTTTTATAAACTCGTTTTAGCCAAAACTTCTATATTTTAGAAACAAAGAATAATTTTTTTTTCCTTACGAGCGACTTACTTTTTTAATTTAGAGAATATTTCCTTTCTATTGGTGTAAATGTGTAGAAAACTGAATTTTTAAGTTTTATAGCCTGATTTCAGTCAGTACTCAGAAGTTTTGCAATGGGTTGCCTTGGCGTCACACAGGAAACTTCTTATTTTTTAGGGATACCTTTGTAGTCTTAGAGAATGTCGCAGTTGAAATAATTTTAGTAAAAATATGTCGTTTTAAGGTAATTGGCCAGAAGCTGTCATTAGCTCTGGATAAACATACTGACCCATATGGGGGGTTGGCGCGCGAAGCACGCACGGGGGCGATGCCCCACTAGTATATATATATATATATGCATATGGTGATGTAATAAAATTTGTATAAACAGATTTTAATATTTATCTTATTGTGATACAAAAATTTTTTTTTCATACGAACACCCTTGAATCTTCCTTCCCTATCCCTCACTATTCAACTTCATTCTAAAAATTTAACTTCCTTCGAAAATTTTACCTGATTCGAAAATTTTCTTGATGCTGAAAATTTAAAGTTATCCATGTCTCAGACTTTTATCATGGCGAAAATTTTAAATGAGTCAAACGCTAAAAGACAATCTGTAATTTATATATTTGATTTGCCTTCTATCATCTCCGGATATCTGGATATCTAAGGCCCGCTTGACGGCGCTGTGAACGCAATACGGGAGTTTTCAAATCTTAATAGCAGGTGGGAACCCATTTGCTTGCCATACAGATACATGTTATACATCTAAATTTTAAATCTCTTTGTATATGACTGCTCCAAATTCAAAAACTTTTTTTGCGATGTCAGTAACATGAGTTGGTGACTTAAAGCTTTGCCTGTAGATGGCGACTTCAGCACCAACCGTATTTGCTACACACTGAAAGTGACTCGAAATGCTCATTCTCACATAATCCACTGACCGGTGAACTTGGTCTTTTAAGTTAGCTATGGCTACTGTTCAATATTTTAAAGATGCAGCTTATCGCCTATGGCAATCATATCAGCAAACTATTAATATTGATAATGCTGCTCATATTAAAAGTCTATTAGACACCAGTCTTTCAGTTATTAAGGATAGTGATTTTTTCATTGATCAAAAACATGATTTAACAACGTCGGAAACACAAAAATTTCAATCTGCAGTAGCTTCACTAAAAACTTATACCCAGTTACTTTACGATCTCTTCGAAGTAGCAGAAGCAGCAAAGATATTTAATAATGAGTCTGAAGTTTTTGAATCATACAGTGATCGTGAAGTTGCGGTAGCAGTCAGAGCATTCAAAAATGAACCCAAAGTGTTTGTGGCAGAAAATAGTATAAGATTCGCACCAATTACGAAGTTTGGAAATAAACTCATAATAAGCATTTAAGGTGGAGGTATAGCTGCAGAGGCGTCCACCGCGGCAGTAGCATTGACAGCAATAGTTTCTGCTGTCGAGAAAAATGTACCAGTAAGTCTCGAAGATGTTAACACTGCATTTGAAAGACGAATTACAACAGCATTGATTGTTAGTTTAAAACATTTGAATCTACGATAATTTTTAAAAGATGCAAAGAAGCAATTTTTTACCCCAATACGACAATCCCTCAGCAAACATGAAGCATTAAAAGTTAACACAGTATTGGCATCATAATATGCGACTGTTAAAGATAACGTTGAAACTATAGATATAAAATACTTTAATACGAAGTTGCAATCTATCTATCAAACAACTGATTTAGAAGATTGGTTTGATAATAATGTAAAACATCCTATCTAGCAAAGTACGAATAACTTTGAAGATACCGGTTCTGGTTGGTTTCTGCGATCAATATTAAATTTAGTCGTCAACATCAATAAACTAAATCCTTTGCGAGGTAGCTCATTTATAGATTTACCAGATTACATCAAAAATAAAAATGCTTGTGTGAATATTGTAAATAATGACAACCAATGCTTTAAATGGGCTACATTGTCAGCATTACATCTAGTAAATAAAAATGCTAATCGTGTCTCAAATTACAAAAAATATTAAAGAGTTGAATTTCGATGATATCGAGTTCCCTGGTAACCCTAAAAAAATTGTTAAATTTTGAAATCAAAATAATGTTTCGGTCAATTTATATTTTTTAAAAAAGAAGGGTAATATTTACCATGTTTTCCCTGGTCATTTGTCGGCAAACAAAAAAGTAAATCATGTTAACCTTTTACTTGTTGAACATTTTTACACAGATGAGGACAAAGATAATGTTTGGATAAAAAATTTATCACGTCTTATACGCAAACAGTTGTCTGGACATCAGCATGCGGCAAATATATGCGATCGCTGCTTGCACTATTTTTGGTCCAAACAAAAGTAAGGCGAGCATGAACTAGACCTCAAAAATATGATTAGCTGCAAAATTACCCTACCCGACAGGAGAAAAAACGAGCATATACTTTAATTTAAAAATTTTACGTACAAAATCCAAGTAACGTTTGTAGTTTATGCTGACTTCGAGTGTTTATTGGAATCTGATGAAAATGAACGTGCATATTAATGTCATACAGCGTATAGTGTCGGATGTTTCATCAAATGTAGTTATGATGATAGTAAATCAGAATATAAAAGCTACCGACGAAATGATAAAAATGATGGTGAGACACCAGCTAAATGGTTCGTTAATATTCTTTATAACCTTGCTTTGAAACTAGAAGAATTGTACAATAATCCTCTCAAGATGATTGATTTATCAACCAATGAACAAGCCACTTATGGTAAAGCACGTCTATGTCATATATGTAATTGCCCCTTCAGATCACTGTCACCTTACTGGAAGGTAAGCATTTGTTTTTTTTTTTTTTTAATTATATTGATTAGTGTTTGATGAACGATACAGTTTTTTTTTTCAATTCAGGTTTCGTGGACCCACGCACAATTAATGCAATATCAATTATCTAGATTCAAGAATAATACCTGTAATTTTTCACATCATGAGCAGTTATGATTCCCATTTGTTCATTAAAGAACTTGCTACATGCTTCCCAGGAAGAGTTCGGATTTCACCGCAGACCAAAGAAAAATATATTTTATTCACGAAATTCGTTGAAGAAAGTGATGTCAATTTACGATTTGTAAATTCCTTTAGATTTATGGCTTCATCTCTTGACAAATTGTCATCATATTTGGATGACCTCAAATAAAGCGATGGTAAATATCATGAATATCGTAAGAGATGATAAATATACCAATAAATTTATTGAAAAGGAAAGGTTTATTCTCTTATGATTACACTTCTTCGTTTGAAAAACCAGGAGAAAAACAGTTGCCATCTAAACAAAATTTTTATAGCAGCTTATACGGAGCTGATATAACTGATGAAGAGTATGAGCATGCTAAAAATATCTAGAATACCTTCAATATACAAACACTTGGGCAATATTCTGACTTGTACTTAAAAACTGACGTTCTGCTACTCACCGAAGTATTCAAAAATTTTCGAAACAACTGTCTTGAGGCATACAAATTAGGCCCGGCTCATTATTATACAACACCTGGCTTAACCTGGGACGCCATGTTGAAGTATACAAAGGTTATAAATACATTATTTTTTCTTTTTATAACAGGTTCACGTATAATTTATTGCATGTATCAATTACAGGTAAAACTAGAATTGTTAACTGATATTGGCATGGTTATGTTCATCGAGCGCGGAATTCGTGGCGGTATTTCGCAATGCTGTAATCGGTACGCTAAATCAAATAATATGTATATGACAGAAGGTTATGAAGAAGATAAGGATGAAAAATATCTCGTATAATGATGTGAACAACCTCTACGGATGGGCCATGACGAAGTCATTGCCTTATGAAGGTTTCAAATGGATTGAAATTGTAAACTCATTGAGTATTTTAAACGTAGCAGATGATGCTGAAATCGGCTATATACTTGAAGTTGATCTTGAGTATCCCAAAGCGCTCCACAACGCTCATAAAGATTGACCATTCTTTGCTGAGCATATGACCCCTCCAGGATACAAAAAAAAAAATTACTCACTTCTCTGTATGACAAAAAACGTTATGTTTTACATTTTTGCGCCCTCAAGTGGGTAGTTAGTCAGAGCCTCAAGATAACGTATATTCACAGAGTCTTACAATTCAACCAGAGTCCATGGTTAAAGAAATATATAGACTTAAACAGTGGAAAGCGTCAAAATGCTAAGAATGAGTTCGAAAAGATGCATTATAAGTTATTTAAGGAGGTTTGGGAGTTTCGCTCAGAGGGGCGAGGAACATGGAGTCCCCCCGGCCAACGCAGTTAGGCCCCCTTTGCCGCGCACTTCTTCTTGCAGCCTATAAACTGATGTAACTGTAACTATAACCGTTCATATTTCAAAAAAATTCCTGGCAAGGCATGACTTTTTTTGTTGGACACCTTGCTAGTATCCTAAGGTATTTGTAGGAATTTTTTTTTCGTTCTTATAAATTTCCATTGTACCTTAATTCGAGTAAACAAGCAACTTAATCTCATTCTCTCATGAGAATCGTGTTAAAATAACAATTATCAACAATTGTTTTCTAGAAATTTTCCCTGGTAAAAAATCTGAAAAAATTCTTTTAGTCTTTTAATGTGCTCAACTATAACATATATTTTTTTCAGCAATATTTTAAATTTTAAATTTTTCTCCCAAACCTCCTTAATAATGCTATCTTCTGCAAAACGATGAAAGATGAGCGCAACCGCCTTGATGTTCAGCTCGTCAATGAGTGGAATGCATGATATGGTGCCCAGGCTTATATTGCACGACCAAATTTTTATAGTTGTGACATATTTGATGAGGATCTGGTAGCTATACAATTATTGCGCGCTGATATATGTATTGAAAAATCAACATACATGGGATTGTGTATGTTGGACTAATCAAAGACGCTTGTATATCGATTCCATTATGACTTTATGAAAAGTTAAATGGCAGATCAGTGCAAACTGTTGTACACCAGAACTGAATGTCTTGTTTATGAAATAAAAAGTAAGAATATTTATAATGTGATGCGTGATAATATCATGGAATTCGACACATCGGACTATTCTACTGAAAGTGATTTTAATATGCCTCGTATTAATAAAAAAGTTGTTGGTCTTATGAAGGATGAATGTAATGGGAAAGTAATATTGAAATTCGTATGATTGAGAAGCAAAATTTATAGCGTGAGAATTCAAGATCAAAATCCATTGAAAAAAGCTAAGGGTGTTAAAAGCTCAGTAGTTAAGGCTACAATAACCTTTAACAACTACATTGAGTGCCTGCGTGAAAATTCTAGCATGAAACGAGAGCAAAGAGTTATTAGATCACGGCATCACCAGCTATTCACCGAGAAAGAAACGAAAATTGCGCTAAGTGCGCATGATGACAAACGTTATTTCCTACCTGGTCAAACAGATACCCTACCATAGGGTCATTACAGCATCCTAGAGATGGAAGCGGCCAATAAGAGGGAAGAACCGGTAGAGGGGGCAGCCAATCAGATAGAAGAAGAAGCTGGAGCAGTAGTCGCTGCCAAAAGTAGATGGAGTACCCGAGGATGAGCCGCCGCTGATAGTGGAGGGGCTAGCTCTAGATAAGGAGGTGCTGCAGTCAGCTGAGCTCATTGTACTCTCGAGCAGGGGTCCAAATAGGATTGAACTTGGTCAATGGAAGCAGACAGCACCTTTCGCACATGTCTCTTCAAGTCGAATGCCGTGTAAAAAGCCTGAATATATTTCAGGTTAGTATTTTTCTTATAAAACACACATAATCGATATATATAAATTATCATGCTGATTTTTTTTTTTATTTTTTTTTTTTTTTATAGATGGATCTCGCAGCACTCAATAAAATTGAGAAAGGTTTTCTTCCGACTAGGAAACTTTCTGAGATGGTTTCGAATCGAGACTTCATGGTGACCAAACTAAAAAACGTAAACACCAAATTCGGGTCATAGATAGTCGCTGAAGTTGCTCACGAGTTTCAAATCTTTTTGCCAAATAACATATGTTCAGCTCTTTTCGAAAATGAAGAATTTTATAATGAATTGTTGGACGTTGTAAATAAATTTAAATTTTTTATTGTGTATAATGGACATCATATATTTTCTTATGCATGATGTGATAAATGTGAAAAAAAAGAGACTACAATTTTGTTTTCAATTTCGTGTATTTATTTATTCAATACTTTTGGGTACTGTCAAAACCCAACCACTTCACAAAAACTTGACTGCCACGCCTTCGGAGGATCTTCTCCACGAGATAAATATCCGGATGCTTGGTTTTCTGCAGTTCTTGCTCGTAAAACCCCCCGGAGATGGGTTGATCTTGATAATCATTCAGATGATACGTCGTTGCATTTGTTGTTCTTACACGCGTGATTGTGAATATTTCTGTCGACCAGTTGGGTGTATAACTTTTTTTGAATACTTGTTTAGCCTTGCTGATGCGCACTTTGTTACCAACTTTAAACTTAGGCTTCAGATTACTGCTACCTTCCCATCTCTTTTTAAATTTTTTCAAGACTTGAACTTTATTGTCAACAGTAACGTCTTTAGGTTTCATACCAATTGTTCGGTGTTTTCTACTATTGTATAACTCAACTAATTTTTGTAAAATATTGAGCCATTTATAATTGCCTTGCAAGCTAAATTTTTTCCACATAAAGTTTTTTAAAGTACGATTAAATCGCTCGCATATAGATACCTTTAGATTGCTGTAAGTCGAATACAAGTTTATTTTATATTTTTGCATAAGACTTTGGAAATGCGAATCGTAGAATTCTTTACCGCGATCAGTTTGCAAATTGGTTGGTATTCTACTATTTTCAAATATAGACTCCATTGCTGCTGACACTCCTTGACCAGTTTTTTTCTTAATAGGAACGGCCCATGCATACTTAGAAAAAACATCAATCACTGTGAGCATATACCTATAACCTTTTCTTTCACTAGCGCATGGCTGCATTTCCACAAGGTCTGCTTGCCAAGTCTCACCTAAACCACGCACGTCAAATTTTCGGCGAGAATAATTATGTCGTGATGCCTTATGCAATTCATGAACAGCGCTTTCCATGATTTAAATGTCTAGATTTTATGGAGTTGAGCCAGCTTCCGTTATCACGACATTTTTACTCAAGTTGTATGTGAAAGTTTCAAGTTTGTCAATTTTTGTAGCAATACTTAAAATGATTTCACTTAGATAAGCATAATATACTGCATTTTAAGGCTATTTGGGTGATGCGACGATGCATAATATTTTATTATCTAAATCATACTGGCCATCTGTAGTCAGTTTGTATCCAATACCAGGAGGACCGCGACCACCACCTTCAGTCTTACCGAGTTTACGACCAAATACGTTAACGCTCATTTTGAAATTGAAGTCAATGACAGCGCACATTAATATATATACCCCGCTTCACGCAGCTCCTCAATTATTGATATAATTTCATTGTTATGACTTGGATTTCCTGCCGATTTTTCAGCCGTAACTAACCGTAAACGATCGACACCTCATTAGGATTCTCCCAGTGTACATAATCTACTCGCTGCATCACCCGAGCAATTTTATACAGAGGTAGCAACGAACCTCATTTTTTACTAGCGATAACATCAAACATTGAAGCAATAATTTTGTTAAACTTATTGCTATTATGTGTTCATATAGGTCCATTTTCGTTAAATCCCTTTCTATGTGTATTCGAAGTTTTAAAATCATATATTTTTGTTAATTACTCTGTAATACGAGATTCATCGGGATATTTTTTCACTAGTAGCTCCATTAATCCAATACTCATTGGATGTTTTGCTCTTTTATCTTAATTAGATTGTTTTCAAAATATATTGGTGAATTACCCAGCTTGTATATTCCATTTTCCTTTCGTACTCCATACACTAAATCTAAAAGATTACTCTCATTTTGATCAAATATTTGTAAGTATGAATTACTACTCGAATTTTGATTTGTCTGGATACTATCAACCGTTAGATTTTGAAAGGTATTATCCAATTCATCATCGTCACTGTTTTCACTGGCAACGGACTGAAACGTCATTTAACTATTATCATTATCATCATCAATGCATCTTTCTCCATTCACATTTTTAACGACTTTATCTTTTTTATCGTTGTTGAAATAATTATGAATTATAGATTTAATTTTTTGTTTCAGTAACGATTTCCTTCAGAGGATCTGTAATGGGCTTTAACGTTCCACTGAGAATTTTTTTAACCTCATCTTTTCCAAGCTTTGACTCTCTACATTTCCTTTTAACGGCTTCTCTTGCCTTAACTAAATAATGAAGTATGTCTTTTTCTTGTTCATACATGTTAATCCTACAATATCTCAGGGCAAACTGCCAAAATTATTCTATGTATGTCCTATATTCATGGCAAAGTTATCAAAACCCTTTCTATATCGACCATTATTTATTTGTATGTCTTTATCAATGACAACAAATCCAAATCTCTCATCATTCCAGCAGCTGGAGCATAAATCTTTAAATTGTATGCACGGTATATCTAAATTTACGGGATCATCATACACATGTCTCAAATTAACTTTATCTTGATGAAATAAAGCTAAAAAATTAACCTTATCTCTGCATCAAGGCTAATAAACTATTAGTTTTCCCGCAGTTAGATGGACCACAAAATACAGCTCGTATACTATCAGGAAGCAGTTCACCATGTCGATTTATACGCTTTTCTTGTTTTGCAACAGCGTCAAAGTTAGGGACTTGTAATTTTAAAGATTGTTCTTTAAATTCCATGTCTGCTTTGTATGATGTTACAGTTACAACTGATTTGCAGCATAAATAATACAGCACTTTTATCCTTTTTCAGTCATAAGTATGAGAGTGTGTGTGTGTGTGTGTGTGTGTGTGTGTGTGTGTCATACTATGCTGGCCTTATTACAACTTTAAATATAGAAATTATTTTTCCCAGTGCTTAGTCATTATCCAACCATTGACGAATAATGAGTATGCATTGTAAGAGAGGATGTGGTCTTGTAAACAAAATCATAAATTCTTAACCTGTAGGAATTCACTTGCCAGGCTATCAGTGCTGCGGTCCAGGTACTAAACTTACGAAACGGTTCGCTAGAGGTGATCCAGGAATAAATCCTTTGGACGCAGCGTGCAAAGAGCACGATATTGCATATTCAAAAAATCGACCAGATATTGAGGCTAGAAACGAATCAGATAAACTTTTAGCTGAGAGGGCTTGGAAAAGATTTTAAGTTTCAGATTGGAGTAGGGGTGAAAAAACAGCTGCTATTCTGGTAACAGGTGCCATGAAGTTGAAAAGTAAATTAAGTATTTAAAACAAAAAACGAAGAAGAAAAAAAGTTAAAAAACAAATGCACGATAAAGAAGAAACTTGCTAAGGCTTTAAGGGCAGTTATTAAAGCTGCCTCACATGAAATGAATACTAAGAGCAATAATGCACGTACAGTAATCAGTAGTGCGTTAAAAGGTGCTCGTAGTGCAATAAAAAAATCCGGTGGCAAAAAGCGTGTCACAGTTCCTCGTATTTTGCGCGTTCCTGCACGAGTTGATGGAGCTTTACCCCTGATCCCTTTATTTACTGGCTTGAGTGCAGCTGGGGCTGTAGCAAATGGAATAGCAGGAATCATGAAAAACGTTAATGCGGCACAAAGTAAGTCAGCAAAAAAACAACCAAACGAAAGTTAGAGACATAATAAAACCATGGAAGCTATTGCTCTTGGAAAGGGTCTCTATTTTAAGCCCCACAAATCTGGATTAGGAGTATATTTGAAGCCGTACGGAAAAGATCTTAAAAAAAAGTCCAAAAAAAAAGTTACATTACTTCGTCGAGCTTTAACAAATGTGCATTTGATGAAATTTACTAAGGTATTTAAAATTTCCTATTTTCGCGGAGTATTCATGCGAAATGACTTACCGAGCGATAGGCCGCGATACCATAAAACTGCTATAGTAAATCTTGACGATAAGAACGGAGGTGGAACTCACTGGGTGGCGTATCGAAAACATGGTAATAATGTTGTTTACTATGCCAGTTTTGGAGATTTGCAGCCACCTATAGAATTAATGTTGTATTTGGGCGTTGATAAGGTCAGGTATAATCACAAACAGTATCAAAAATTTAATTCTTACAATTGCGGTCATCTTGGCTTTAAATTCCTGACAAAACATACATAAGCACTTGCAATGCTAGAATAGAAGAAACATTAACACTTAGTCTGTCTGGTACGTCTTCCGTTCAATAAGCGCAGTATTTTACACCCATCGAATTATTGCCAAAATACAACTACGTCCTTTGTCTGGTAGAATTTTTAACATTCAATTCGATTCCAAACATAGATTAACATAACAACAAATTTTATGTACACGATCAAGTAATTGTTTTACCAACTGGCAGCTACGAAATTTGAGATATTGAAGCATACTTAATCAAAGCATTGGATAATCTTGGAATAATTATTACCCTACAACCGAACAATAGCACACTTTGCAGCGTCATTACGTGTAACAAAACTATCGATTTTAGACCAGTAGATTCCATAAGTCGGCTTTTAGGTCTCACTCAATGAGTTCTTGGGGAAAACGTTACTTACAACTCAGACTTACCTGTGGCCATTTTTAAGGTTAACGCATTACGAGTTGAGTCCAACATCACGAGCGGTGCTTATATAAACGGAGACAAAGTTCACACGATTCACGAATTTTTCCCTGCTGTACTACCTGGA
Source organism: Copidosoma aretas (assembly GCA_030522625.1). Taxonomy (NCBI): domain Eukaryota; kingdom Metazoa; phylum Arthropoda; class Insecta; order Hymenoptera; family Encyrtidae; genus Copidosoma; species Copidosoma aretas. The sequence continues at coordinate 850 of JAPYYV010030955.1, read as the reverse complement.
TACAAAATTATTGAAGTTCCATCGCAAATAATCTACTTACCTGTTGCTGAAGGGTAATTGACCACGTACAGCTACGTATAGTTGATCAAGACGGTGATTTAATTAATTTTCGCGGAGAAGTCATAACAATAAGATTACACATAAAACCATCATTGTAATGGGCATCATTAAAAATCAAACAATATAAACAGCTCAACATGCCCTTTCACGCTCGGTCAACAGCGAGCATCGAAACCGTTGAGACGTCGGAAAAGACAGCCAAAGCATCAAAAATTAACGAGTCAAAACATACAGTTTCTCAAAAGTCTCGGCTTAAAAATAAAAGGTGGAAACTAACTGGGATATTTTTTTGTTGTCTTAAAGATAAATAATATTTTAAGCATTTAGTCTCTTGTTACGTTTGATGAGTCTATTGCACACTATGAATTTCATCCTCATCAGCCATACACATCATCAACTTATAATAATAGTGATGAAATTCGTATTTCAATTCAACATCAAGACCTATTTCTGTTACCATCCAGCAGTTCCTTACATATTCATGGAAGATTAGTTAAAGCAGATGGTACTACGGCAGTGACAAATACTTAATTAGTAAACAATGCCATCTGCCACCTTTTGAAGAAATAAGATACAAGATAAACGCTATAGAGTTGGATAAGTGTAAAAATGTGGGTTTAACGACTCTCATGAAAAATTGGATGACGCTTAGTCCTGATCAAGATGTATTGACTGAAAATGCTGGTTGGCCTGGTACTTCAAACGAACTGAGTCTAACAGATAATAATGGCTACTTTGATATCTTGATTCCTCTAAGTATGATTTTTGGTTTTGCTGAAGACTATCGTAA
>JAPYYV010030949.1:0-11940 GCA_030522625.1 Copidosoma aretas | reverse complement strand
TCTCTCTCTCTCTCTCTCTCTCTCTCTCTCTCTCTCTCTCTCTCTCTCTCTCTCTCTCTCTCTCTCTCTCTCTCTCTCTCTCTCTCTCTCTCTCTGACGTCCAACTACTCAACGATAAGCCTACAGAGCTTGCTTGCTGCCCCGCACAGTGGGACAAATCGCCAAAAAACTGGCCAAAATTCAATTGTTCACGTTTCAAATTGGCCAATTTTCGTTATATTTACTTATTCTTAATACTGAAGAGCATAAAAATCCGTAAAAAGCATGGCCTAAAAAAATTTGGTTTTAAACGTACGCAGCTTCCATGTAAGTATTTTTCCTTTTTCCAAATTTTTTCGATTTTTTGTGTGATTTCTGTTTCTTGAATTAGATGTAAAATTTTTTGGTTCGAATAAGCCATTAATTTTTTTAAATATTATGATATATGATATGAAGAATTAATTTTTATATTGACATATAAAAATACATAAGCCTTTAAGGTAAATGCCCCTATTACCGAACACTTAAGCACCTCAAGAATTTTTATGCTGAATAAGTAATAAAATAAGTATGCTTTATAAGTTACTATTTTATCCTATGATGATCCAGGATGTAGCTAAGTGATTAAAATGTTAAATAATGATTAGTTGGGCAGTTTAAGGATAAATAAATTATTACTTATATGCAGTTTCCTGTACCTATGACTAAACATATGAGGATTGAGGTGCTTCTGTGTTCAAATTTTAATGTACCTATTGTTAAACGTGGTTTTTACTGTTGAAGAGGGCTTAATGTATGAAAGAAAAAACATTTTTTTGCTTAAAGTACATGCATACTAATAATGTTGATTGCAGGCAAACGACTAGAAAAATAATGTTACCAAGTATTTATAAAAATACATACGTTTGTTAAAAGTTTTGGAGTTATAGGTTAGAAGTGCGGTGTATAACGCAGGTGTTCAACTATAGGTGCACTCTTATAAAATATGTACCTATTAGTAAACACCTACAATATTGATGAAACAGTTAATAATAACCAAAATAAATTTTTTATAATAATTTTAATACATCTAAAGTTATTGCTGGTTCTTTTTTGTTAAATAAAAATATTGTAGAATGTTTATAACAGCCTCAAGACGATATGAGCATTTCTTAGCAGACGGCTTAAGCAATCCAATGCTAATCGGTCAAGCATCAAGCAAGGATATTCCAAGTACGATTATTTGTATGAACTAATATTTTTGAAGTAAAACTTCTTTCAATTCGATGTTTCAAGTAAAAGCCAATTTTCAGAGTGTGTGTCTCTTTTATTGGAAAAACTTGTCAACGTTTCACTACTCGTAGGTGGCCTCTTCAGGACACATTTAGCTATACATTACAAACCTTTAATTAACATATTATAGATAGACATAAGTCGTATATATTATTTAAAACCATACATTAAACTCAATCAAATATGTTAATAGCATAGATATTAGAGATGGAAAGACTAATACCTCACTAGATAAAATACATTACAATTTTTTAAAGAGAGCCCTAAAACGAGAAATTGATAATATTTTTATGTATTCAAATAAGTTAGACCGAGAATTCAAACAATCAACTCATTCCATATCTATGTTGATATCAAAAAGGCACATTGATAAATATCTCTTTTACCTTAATATACAATTAACAAGTTTGCATTACAAAAATAGAATAAGGTTTGAAAAGAAGTTTAATGGTATAAATTCCTACACAAAAATTCGATAACGACCAAAAAGTATAAAACGAACAATAGATTATCATGGATATGGAATGACGAGAATGAAAGTTATAATAGATTAATTACTAATTCAAGTGACAATGTAATATGTCGGATATGTCCTTGCCTGACTTTGTAACACGTACCCTTAGACTAGGCCAAAATTGTAAGTTCTCTTACAGCTTGGATAAGAATACTATATTCGAACTATGTAAATCGTTAGAATCTGCTCTCATTTCTAACAGGATCAATGAATATAGCTGTGAAGAGATGTGAAGAAGGTTCTTACACATCATAAAATCTAGATTACACAATAAGATTAAACTAAGTTATGTCGACAAAAGGATCAAGATAGATTTAGATTCCACTAGACAATTTTTCAAAAATCACAAAGAATTAATGGCTTGTAAGTCGGATAAGGGTGGGGCTGTAGTGGTAATTTCAAAATCACAATCCTATGAAATGGTTGAGGACGTGTTAAATGATTCTTCTTACTACCAACTGCTAAAACAAGACCCATCAAATGGTTTGAAAAGAGCAGCTAAAAAATTTATTAGTAAATGGGAAAGATAGGGGTTTATAGAGTTACAAAAAATGCAGAGGAGTCTAGCTTCTGAAATAAATAGTTCAACATTGGCTAGAGCATATGGTATGATAAAGGTACATAAAGAAAATTTCCCTGCCAGAATTATTATCTCAAGTGTCAGCTCGCCTTTTTACGTTTTTGATGAAGTTTTGACTAAATGGTTATCAAATAATATACCGAGAACTAGCTATTCTTTGAAAAATAGCTATGAATTAAAAGACCTATTAAAAATTACGATTATCCCATATGGTTATAAAATTATTTCACTATACGTTGTATCCTTGTATACTAATTTAAAACACGATCTAATAATCCAGGGTGTTTCAAAAAAACGGGAACGGATAAAAGGATATTTAAAATGTCAAAGGAGGAGTTCTTAAATGGTACAAGATTCCTACTCAACTGCACATATTTCGTTTCTAACCAGAAGTACTATAAACAGTTAATAGGGTGCCCTATGGGTGGTTGTTGTAGTCCGATACTGGCGGACATAACCTTAGGTCTCTTAGTAGATAAATTGTTACCTGAGGTGGCGGAGTCGGTATTGGTCTACAGAAGGTATGTCGATGATTGTTTTTTAGTAGTAAAAGAAACAGACATTGACATCGTTCTTGAAAAATTTAATGCTTATAATATTTTTATCCAGTTCACCTTAGAAATTGAAATAAACAATTTTTTTGCCTTTTTTTGACATGAAGATAATTAGAATAAAAAATGGTTTTTGTTTACTAAATTGGTACCGCAAGACCTCCTCCTCAGACATAATTTTGAACTATTTTTCGCATCATAGTATAGATATTAAGAAAGCTATAATTATTGGATTAATTGACAAATGTTTTAAATTATATGACAATAGTTTCAGAACATAAAATTTAGTTAAGGTTAGAAATATACTAGAAAAGAACGGTTATCCTACATGTTTCTCTTGCGGAGGTTTTAAAAATAGGGTTGGATATTTAAATAGGGTTTACAAATCTAACAGCTTACCGAAAGAAAAAACAAAAATAGATAAGCCAAAAATTATTATTTTGTATAATAGTATTATAAATAATTGTTTAAAAAATTTTTTATACAATCAAGGTTTCTCCACTATTTTTACCGCAAAAAATAAATCAAATGATATTATTAAACTAGGCAAAGACACAATAAAGAATGATTATAAGCGATCTGTGGTGTATGGCGTTATATGTAAGATTTAAGACGTGTATTATGTTGGTCAGACAGCTAGACAGTTAATAATTAGAAAAAAGGAGCACATCAAAAATATTGAAAATAATGATAAAAGGTCAGTTTTGGCAAAACAGTGTAAAGATATGGGACACACGTTTGATTTTGATGAAGTGAAAGTTTTAGATATCAATAAGTCCAAGTTTAAAAGAGAGTTTTCAGAATTATTACACGTCTTTTGGCATTCTAATAATATTAATAGAAAATCTGACTTAAATAAATTATCAGATTCTTACGAAAAGTTTATTAAATCGATACAAAAGATCATACAACAATGATGGTGCCGAGGAGCACTTCCATCTTTGTGATTGGACTAATATGCAGAATCACACGTGTAATACACATACACCGTAGAGGATCTAAGTCCACAGTGTTAGGTCTAGCTCTTATACTGACACTTAGAGTTTGACTAGACGTAGTTTGATAGAAACGGACTGCTCTTATCTTGTAGTGTTTGACAGTAGAGGCGTGGGTTAAGGGTGGCCGGAGGACTGGTCGCGGTCGTGTATTAATGTGGTAGGTCACGTAGACCCATGGGTCAGTCGACGCCGACATCAAGTTGATGGTCTATATTCGGTTAGTTTATGGCCACATTACAACCAGACCGTCGGTAGGTGCTATCTACCTCTGAGACATCTGTGGTTCTGTTTCATTATCTTCTAAGTTTTCTTGTACTATAGCTACATAAGTGAAACACATGTACTCTTAAAGGATGATTGGACTTCGACATAAGTATTTGATGTATGCATGAAAGTTTGTATTTTTGTAGACCAAACAAAGGACAAAGCAGATCACTCAGTGCAGGCGCTAATTGAACTTAAAATCCCCCTTGTTTTCTTGTTCGTTCTCCAGAGACCTCAAACGAGCTCTCACATTCTCACACGATACAACTTTGTACTCCGCTGTCTTGTATAGTTTTCAAGACGACCGAGCTTTAGAGGGTATGAAAGAGAATTAGGTCGTTTTTAAAGAGTATAGAGATACAATCATTGAAAACGTCTGCCAAATTTTGGTACATCGTTCCTCGCATTAAAAACGTCCCTACTCTCTTTCATACTCCTGAAGACATCTTTATATCGAATACTAGACAAGACAGCGAAGTATGAAAATGTTGGTGTATACGTACGGGAGAGATTGTTTGAGAGTTTCGGTATACCCATGAGAGAACAATTGGGACTTTTGACTTATGTTTAAAAGAAGGTTGGTTTAGTTAATTGCACATCAGGATTAGACCTTGAACAGAGCTCAACTGCAACTGCTCACTACTCTTAACTCTTTTTGCCATTGATAATTGTCTGAAATGTAACATTTATAAGGAGAATTTATTCTGCACAACTCTTCTTTTCAATGTGTACAAAGTTGATTATCAAGAATTATTTATGAAGTCTTTCGGTAAGTAGCTTCTTTATTTTCAACTATCTATTCCATTGTAATAATTTACTTTTCTTATGTAATCAAATTTTTCTGTTTTAGGCTGAAGCAACATATTACACAGAAGGGCTTTTTCGAAACATAATTACAAGGTCAAGTTATGCCTGCTGTGTCAAGTTACTTTTGAAGTCTACCTATTATCTCTGTTCACTCTTTTATTAATGCAGGGTAATATTCCTAGTAATTATTTAATTCTGTCGCAATGGAAATTTAGGATTTATAGGAATAAAGTTTTCTTTAACAATGTTTTTTTTTTATTTTATCTCATTTATATTTTTCAGAGACACATATATTTTATTATTACATAATGAAATTTTATTGTTACGACTAAAAATACAATATAGAATCAACTTTTTAAGCTTCACGAAAAGATAACATCATTAATACATGAGTAATTTACATTATTATAAACAGTTACATAAAATTCATTATAGTCATGGACCAATATTTTTAACTAACAACAATCAAGATTTAAACACTTCTACTTAATTTAGATGAGAAGAAACTAATGATGATATATAAATTTAATAATTTATGTATCCTTCGTTACTTTGGATTACGCTTTCAAGTCTTGTTCTCGTGGAATTAGAAAGAGTAACGAAGTAATCTGGCCTTTCTTGAAGATCTCTCCAAGATTTAACGACTCTGTCATTCAGCTCGTTGGTATTTCGTGCCATTTCTGGTCTCCAACTCCTGACCATTTCACTCCATACGTTCTCGATTATATTTAAATCAGGCGAATGGGCTGGCCATGGGAGCTTTTGTAAAAATGGATGTTTCTCGTACTACTCTCGTACGAGTCTAGATGTGTTAACTGCACTGTTGTCGAAGACAACAGTGACGTGCTCTACATCTGGAAATCGCTCCTTAACTGATGGTAGGAGAACGGTATCCGAAATTTCAACGTATCTAGCAGCGTTCATCCTACGGCCATCGTCGATTAGCTCCCCCGGTCCATCCGAACTTACGTAACCCCAATACGCTTAAGTTACTCTTCCACTATGGGTCTTCGGTTTCAAGTAATTTGATGGTTCCGGTGATTAGGAGGTCACCATTCCTTACAACGTCCATCTCTGTCTAAAACACCGATTCGTCTAAAAAAAAACGTTCTCCTCCATTGCTCGTCAGTGCGATGTTGATTGACGTTTGAAAATTTCATCTAGCTGCCATGTGTCGTTTCTGAAGTTCCACCTTTTCGGCTGTCTTACGGCATCTCAACTCAGTCCTTTTTTCGAGATTATGCCTTAAAGTCGCATAACACACGTTTAAATTTAGGACATTAGGAATCTGTTTCAACGGTTGGAAGGGATCTTTTCGCAATTGATCCACAACTATTGCCATTTGTTCATTGGATATTTTGGGAATCATTCCATTGACTAAAAATCAATAGTTTTGATGGAAAAGAATAAAACAATAAACGACTTGATACAAGTCCAAACAATTTTTTGTACACAGAAAATATTTTGACAGCACCTTGTTTTACGGGACGAGATAAACGTTATTAAGACATGTATAAAAAAATTAATAATGGAACGGTTAAAAAAACATTTTAACAATATACTTGTGAAGATTGTACTATATAGTATAAACCTTAAAAAAAAATTTAACAATATAATTTGTAAATTAATAGCAAAACAGATGTTAGTTTCGAATAGCTTATAATTAAAAAAAATTTATTTAACATTCAATAATTAGTGTATTGCAAAAACAAATATTTTACGCCAGTAAAAAAAAATTTTTGTATGCAACATTATAAAGTTAAAAAATTTTTTTGCATAAATTAAAAAAAAAAAAAAAAAATTGTTGCCTTCAACGGCGTTGGTCTTAAGCAATATAGTCATCATTTTCATGTTCTAGTTCAAATTTTACATTCCATCTCTCAATAGTTTTTTGGCAGCAATTTAACTGCTGAGTGATGACTGCTCTGTTTGTCCCGGCATCTAATAAAGCTTTCATTCGCGATAAATTTACCTCAGCAGGGTAAAAAGCCATTTTTCGTTGGAAAATTTCATGATAAAGATATAAAACTAATCGCTGATATGTATAAAAAAATTCCAGTTTAATTAAATGTTTATAACAAAGTAAAATGGCGTAATTAAGATGATTAAATGCTCATTATAACATTACAATCAACACTTCAAAGTGAGATTGCGGAACTAATTTTGTGTTGTAGAGCCGCTGGACTTATTTTTGAATACCCTGAATATTGGCACGTATCTATTTTGCGATGTGCATTTGTCCATCCCTAGCATTTGTTGAGGGGAGAAAAAAAGTGTCAGCAGATTTCAATAACAGAATCTCGTCAACTAGAGTTTTATCGACTGATTTACACTGCGCAGTAATCAACATTAATAATTTGTCAGGTAAAATAATAATTTTTTTGTCACGAAAGATTTTTTTAGTTATTCTTCGTAGTTTGGGCATATGGTGAAAATTAGCATAAATTACCGCCCGCAAAAAGAGATTAAGCCAGTTAGTTTTATAGGTTCGTGCTCATTATGGTAAAATTGAAATTTCATTACGAAAAATTTCATCATAAATGCTTTTACAATGAATTCGATCGTTTTAAAATCCCATATTGTTAAAAAGATACAGAACCGCAAAAACTATATTAACCCAAGAAACTTTTTATTGCGGGAGCGGGAATTTATATCATTGTAGAAATAAACTTGTAGACAACTCCGTTACTTATACTTGTAGGGAGCATTTTTTAATCCAACTGTTTTCCAATCCAAAAAACCAAATTGATTCAAAAAATCCATATGGATTTCTGTGCATATGTCAAACTTCCACATCTGTATAAATGTATATCTGTATATCCACATGTATGTATGCAGATATAAAGTTATATGGATGTGCATATTTGAAACAGAAATTCAAATGGATTTTCTAAATACATATGGATTTTTGGCCAGGGTTGAGAACTTGATGCTAATGAAAAACTTGCATTCTAAACAACTTGATTCTTCAAAATATAGGTAAGCCATGGCTGGGTTTAGTAATTTTTCGGAGCAGGAATACTTGACGTGGCGTGCCATTATTTTCAAGCACATACAAGCAGAAATACAATTGCTATATAAGATTGGCATATATACAGCTGAACAAGTTAATAAAGGTACGAAAGTTACAGTTTTCAAGAAAGTGACTAGAGCGATTGAGTCAAGTCTTTTTCAACAATCAATCAAAGGTAACGATATATTATTTGTATTGCAAGAGCAAGTTTTAATAAAAATATTTTTATTAAGTTAACATATTTCAGTTGAACTACTAATGGACTTCTGGATACATCTCAGAATTGAGTATTTTTACCTGCAAAGAAGAATAAACAGAGGAGAAATAACAATTCAACAAATAACACCACTTGAATGAAATTTAGTAAAGGATATGCGAAATCTGCTGTTCATTATATTTTAAGTTTAATCTGGAAAAAGTATAAGTGTTTAAATCTTGATTTTTGTTAATTAAAAATATTTTTTTATGACTATGAAAAATTTTAAGTAACTGTTTATAATAATCTAAATTACTTCTGTATTAATGATGTTATCTTTTCGTGAAGCTTAAAAAGTTGATTCTAGTATTTTTAACAATGTTATAGTATTATAAATTTATTATATTTTCAGTCGTAACTATGATATTTTATTATGTAATAATAAAATGTATATGTCTCTGAAAAATAAAAATGAGATTGAATAAAAAAAAAAGCATAGTTGAAGTAAACTTAAATTCTAATAATACTAAACTTCGATTGCGACAGAATTTAATGATTAGTAGGAATGTCACCCTGCATTAATAAAAGAGTGAACAGAGATAATAGGTAGACTGACACTTCAAAAGTAACTTGACACAGCAGGCATAACTTGACCTTGTAATTATGTTTCGAAAAAGCCCTTCTGTGTAATATGTTGCTTCAGCCTAAAACAAAAAAATTTGATTACATGAGAAAAGTAAATTATTACAATGCAATAGATAGTTGAAAATAAAGGAGCTACTTACCAAAAGACTTCAAAAATAGTTCTTGATAATCAACTTTGTACACATTGAAAAGAAGAGTTGTGCAAAATAAATTCTCCTTATAAATGTTACATTTCAGACAATTATCAATGGCAAAAAGAGTTGAGAGTAGTGAGCAGTTGCAGTTAAGCTCTGTTCAAGCTCTAATCCTGATGTGCAATTAACTAAACCAACCTCCTTTTAAACATAAGTCAAATCTCCCAATTGTTCTCTCATGGGTATACCGAAGCTCTTAAACAAGCTCTTCCGTACGTATACACCAACATTTTCATACTTCGCTGTCTTGTCTAGTATTCAATATAAAGATGTCTTCAGGAGTATGAAAGAGAGTAGGGACGTTTTTAGTGCGAGGAACGGTGTACCAAAATTCGGCAGACGTTTTCAATGATTGTATCTCTATACTCTTTAAAAACGTCCTAATTCTGTTTCATACCCTCTAAAGCTCGGTCGTCTTGAAAACTATACAATACAGTGGAATACAAAATTGTATCGTGTAAGAATATGAGAACTCATTTGAGATCTCTGGAGAACGAACAAGAAAACAAGGGGGATTTTTAATTCGATCAGTGCCTGCACTGAGGGATCTGCTTTGTCCTCTGTTTGGTCTCGACCTTGACCTTGAGTTAGCTAATGCTAAGGACGTCAAAAAGGCTATAGGCTTTTCGGTCGCCACGATCAAGGTGGACCACGACGTTTAGACGAGACCTTGTTGCCTTGGCACATGCAGGGCACCCTATTGACATCAGAATGATGTTTCAAATGGTCCTGATCGACTTATAACTCGTTAAGGAAATATTTAGTTTACAAGCCACTTGTTAAAGATTTACTAAAACGCAATTTACATTTCACTATGCTACTTACGCACTCCTTCAACATGGTAACTTCTTTTGGACCTTGTGTGATACAGGTAAGATAATAAGCTAATAAACAATATAAACTGATAATCTGTATGTCTTCCAGAGCAGCACTTATCCAGCATCAATTTTTCACTATAGCCCATCTAGTAATCAAACCATGCAAATTATTTACTGTATAACATTTTTGTGAATATTTTGATCAAACTAATTGACTTCAAAAAATACCTTACCTCATCACTGATACTTAAATATTAATCAGTCTTTTTAGATAAAGCTTTTTTGGAAACTTATCAGCAGCTGTAAATTTTGATGTGTTTCGTTTCAGTAGGTTCAGAATAAATGTTTTTCTTATTCAGCTAATACTTGGATAAGCTCGGGCTTACCACATTAATAGTTGGCTTTACATTAATCGTATCTTTAAAATTACTGACAAAGCAGCAAATTTCTGGCCAACATCTTCATTATTATACCTATGCAAATAATAATAATATACAGGTTAGCAGAATATAAACAAAGAATACGGCATAGAACAACACCGATAATCATACGAATGTAGATACGTGACTCTTGCCGCGAGGGAGAACAGATAGTTACCTTCTGAGACTCTACTTTACCTCTTGAAACTTTACCATACAACAAAATCTGGGGACAGAATCATCTTACGTTGGGTGTCCTTGCTTCAGCTTAGCGTGATGTATGGTTTTAAATAATATATGTCTTATGTCTATCCATAATATGTTAATTAAAAGTTTTTAATGTATAGGTTAATGTGTCTTGAAGAGGCAACCTACGTGTGGTGAAACGTTGACAAGTTTCTTCAATAAAAGAGATACACACTCCAAAAATTGGACTTTACTCGAACCATCAAATTGATTGACGTATGGAGTGAGAAAAGAAGCGTAAGAGTAGTTAATAAAACTTCTCACGTTGGGCTGTAAACTGCCGCGAGAGGGGAAATGTGTTACGAAAAACCTGGCCTTCCCCGTCTTTGCGGCGTTTACTATCTCTTTTGCTGCGCTCCCCTCCGGCTGCTGCGCGCTCTCCTTCCGCCACGCTCTCTTTCTACCGTGCAGCTATAGCTACAGTAAGGACCCAACTCACCATGTATATTCAGCGTGTATATACACACACACACACATATTTTCATATACATATATTATATATATATATATATATATATAGAGCGTATGGATTGGTCAGTAGAAGTTGGTAACGGTTGTCGTCTTCTTTGTCGGCTGTGACTCTTGGGGTCTAACAATGCGCCCTCACTACCATCGCCTATAGCCACACCTATACGCACACACACACCAGCTATCTAAAATCCCTCGTTATCTTTCTCCTTGGCCTATATTCCGTGCACTTTTCTGACGACTTTTCCTGGTCCAACCCCCTTGCCCGTCACGCGCGAGAGTCTCATACTGTTCACAATGCTAGCCAAACTCGAGCAAAATGTCCGCCGCTGCTTCCGTATCGATCTACGTCCCTATGGATAAGAGTATAGCGCGCGGACGGTAATGGCTGGACGTATGCCTACTTCTACCTATAATACCCTTTTATAAACACTCTATATGCCCTATATACTTCTAAACTCTAACTCAAACGTACGCATGGCTTAAGGCGTCCTTTCTCCACTTGACGATCGACAACAACTTGCGGTGGCCCAACTTTTTTATCCGACAATACTTCGGACTAGGCCCCAACTACAACCTACCTTCTCGCCCTCTGATTCCTGGTTACACTTTCCACCAACATGCTTTTCGAGACGATGACGAGCGTCCGATGTTGAGACCAGCGATGTGGCGTTGGCCCTGCACTGTAAAAAAGTTGGGCGGGCGGACTTACCAATATTACTGTGAGCGGTGTACCCAAGTACTTGGGCCGTCTGCTCACCCACTTTGGGCAGGCAGACTACCCAAGCTGAGCGAGCAGTAGCACCAAGCGCTTGGTCGAGCACACAAGCCAATAGTTGGGCAGGCGGACTCACCAAGGATATTGTGAGCGGCGTGATTGGGTCGTCTGCTCTCCCGCTTTGGGTAGGCAGACTACCCAAGATCGGCGAGCAGCAGCACTTAGCGCCTGCAGGTCGATCAATCAGATCCATATCAG
>JAPYYV010030947.1:0-10472 GCA_030522625.1 Copidosoma aretas | reverse complement strand
GAGAACAACGACGGGACGAGAGGAAGGAAGTAGTTGACGAACGAGGTGAGTGCATTACAGGCTTCCGGGACCGCCGGCTTAGAACCCCGGTGGAAGCCATTGTAATAAAATTTGATTATCAAATCCTGAAGTCTCTCCCTGAATTTTATAAACGAGTACTACTGGACATATTCAATGACATTATTCACAATCTTTCTTGAATCAGCAAGCTATTAAAAAACGGAGTGATTTATTTTTACCAATAGCCGAGATTCGTAACTCTAAGCACCTTATTGTCTTCATACATCAGTCCAAACACTTCAAAGCTAAGCAGACCTATTTGCAACGGTTAGATGACCCAATGTCGTTTAGATTGCCTCATAATAGTTGTCTAATAAAGCTAAAGCCGTTCATGCTTGATGGACTTATCCGAGTGGGAGGTAGATTGAGTCACTTGGTTTTAATCTTTGACACCAAACACCCTTTTGCTCTATATCCTAATTATCATTTCACTAGACTTGTGATAGAACGAGCTCACCTCTTGTCTTTACACGGAGGTCCTCAGCTCACTCTAAATATATGTTGAATGGAATACTGGATTCTAAGGGGTCGCCAAACAGTTCGCGCTCTCATCTCTGGCTGCACCAAGTGTAAAAGATTTTCTGGAGTTACAGCTTCATAAATCATGGTAGACTTGCCGCACGCTAGAGCGCTACCCTCCCCTGCTTTCCACAAAACTGGCGTTGATTACGCTGGGCCGTTGCCTGTTAGACTCTCCAAAACTCACGGAAGGGGCACTACTAAGGGGTATGTCGCTGTTTTTTGTCTGTGTGTCTACCAGAGCTGTTCACCTAGAGATAGTCGAAGACTATTCGGCTGAAGCGTTCATTGCTGCATTTCAGAGATTCACTGCAAGACGAGGCCATTGTAGCAAGCTGTTTAGCGATCGCGATTCTAACTTTGCCGGGGTCTCCTCTGAAATGCGAAAACGCTGGCGCGAATTGATCGATTCGTCATCTCTCATCAATGAGCTCTCCCGTTTGAAAACTAGTTGGCACTTTAATCCCCCGGGTGCTCCTCACTGGGGTGGTATTTGGGAAGCGGCAGACAAATCGGCTAAACATCACCTTAAAAGAACTGTTGAGGATCAGGTTTTGACTTTTGAAGAATATGCTACTTTACTTTGTAAAATTGAGGCTTGCCTTAATTCGAGGTCAATTGCCCCTTTAACCGATGATCCGACTGATCTAGAGCCACTCACCCCGGCTCACCTTTTGAATCTCAAGCCGGTTTGTATCTTACCTGAACCGGACTGTACTGATGAAAGATTTTCGAGTACCCAACGCTGGAAGCTTATTACTAAATTAGCTCAAAGTTACTGAAAGTGATGGTCTCTTGACTATGTTTTATCACTACAACCGCGTTCCAAATGGCAAACGTCAACCAGACCACTAGGTATAGTAGATCTAGTGTTAGTTCAAAATGAAATCAAGCCACCAAGCTGTTGGCCTTTAGCCAGAATGATTGAGGTTTTTCCAGGTTCTGACTTTATTGTTAGATCATTACGCGTAATAACTGCTGACACCACTTACATTAGACCGGTTACTAAATTGATACTACTGCGTTACAATGAAGAGTTAGAATCTGTCGATGAGCATTAATATTATTATTGCTCCACTTTACCTCTACTAGACTACTATTTCTGCATTATAAATACTTCTTGTATTAGTTGCTTCTCCTGCATTCGAAGCAAGGGTGGGGGAAAATGTTCAGAATTAAAGTATTGATTATTATTTTTGAATTCACAAAGAGGGTTCGAGATAACCTTGCCGGTTATGGAGCAGCGGGAGACTGACCATGAGTCCAACAGTGGGAATAACCAGAGTAAGCAGGCTGGGTAGCTGGGGGCTGGTCAAGTAGAGTTGTCCGAAGACAATCGGACGGATCTGCTCGAGGTTGAACGGGTGCAGTCTGCGGAAGAGTCCGACGACAAGTGGCACAATCCAGGTCAAGGCATCGAGATTCCAAGGATTGGACGTCAGCTAAGGGATAGAGGATTGCTTCGAAGGCCAGTAAGGTATGATGGTTATTTCGCGCAATGCAATGTCCCCCTTAGTTTTAGAGAAGCAGTGAGTGACCTGCGAGGAGATGACTAGAGGGAGACCATCAGGGTGGAACTGGATGCTCATGAGCGCAATGGCACCTGAGACGTGGTGTCAGAGCCAGCTGGCTGCAATTTGATACACTGTAAGTGGGTTTTTAGCGTCCAGAAGGCAAAAGCGGGAAAAGCAGATCGCAGAAAAGCGAGGCTTTGTGCCAGGTGCTTTCATCAGCTGGAGGGCGTTGACTTTCATGAGACTTTTGCACCTGTCGTGCGTTACGATGCCCTGCGGATGGTACTTGCGATTGCGGCTCGGCAAGATTATGAGATGGTTCAGTTCGACGTAAAAACAGCGTTTTTATACGGCGCACTGAAGGAGGAGATATATATGAAGGTGCCTGAGGGTGTGATTGTTTTGGGCTCGGAGTTAGGCCTGTGTTGAAATTAAGGAAGGCAATGTATGGATTGCACCAGGCATCTAGATGCTGGAATGAAAATTTTAGAGATTTTTTTCTAGTTATAATTTTAGTACATGTGATAGTGAAAATTCTATTTTTGTATGCAAAATGAAAGATGATGTAATTTATATTGTATCATATGCGGGCAGGCTCTTGGAGCATTTTTCAATGACTAATGCAAAGTCTGTAAGCACTCCTATGGAGAGGGACCTTGGTACATGCATGGGGGTGCAGGAGCATGATCAACCTTATTTTAAATTGCCGTATCGCGAGTCGATTGGATCGCTCATTTTCCTATGTATTGTCACGCGTCCCGACTTATATTTTGCGGTTAATTTTCTAAGTCGATATTTTGATAGGTATAATGAGACATTATTTGAAGTGGCGAAACGTGTGTTGAGATACGTAAAAGGGACGATTGATTACGGCATTATGTATGAAGCAAGCGGGAGCATGTGTGAGCCGGTATGTTACTGTGATTCTGACTTCGCGGGAGATCAAATGACGCGAAAGTCAACAACGGGCTACTTGATTAAAATGTGTAATGGCCCGGTTTTGTGGTGTGCGCAGAGACACAAAATTGTAACTTTGAGCAGCACGGAGGCCGAGTATGTGGCCGCGACTGAAGCAACAAAAGAAATTGTATGGATTAGGAGGATATTAAGTGATATTGAGTTTCCATACAAAAGTGCCACTGATTTGCACATTGACAATCAGAGTGCCTTTCAATTAGTTAAAAATCCAGTCTTTCATAGACGTACAAAGCATATAGAAACCCAGCATCATTTTGTGAGAGAGAAATATGAAGAAAAAGTGATAAATGTGACATTTGTGCCTAGCAAGTCTCAGCATGCCTATATATTTACAAAAGCACTAGCACGCGAGCAGTTTGAGGGATTACGTCGAAAAATAGGGATTTGTAGGAGTGAATTAAGGAGGCGGGAAGTACTGTGTGAGCGGGAGTGTTAGAATTCACTTCGTACTTATGTGCGTGACGTAATGTATGAGTGTGATCTCTGTGTGGGTAAATGCTGTGTGTACGAGAGTGAGATGATGTCTGTAAGTGCCACGTTCTAGCTTTCGGTTATAGAGTCAGTCGGGTCAAGCAAGTAGCCAGAGTCAGTCGTGTATTTAAAAGCGCGTTGGTCTATCTCACACGTGAAGCCTCAGAGTTTTTATATATATATAGGAATATTTACAAGGGTGATATTTACTATAGTTTATATATTATTATAATAAATGATTAGCATAAATATTGAACTTCACCAGTACTATTTATTTCACCATCATATCTCAAGAGACATTAAACGTCATGATGAAAAATCTATGTATATGAACTTCGCTACTTATTGTAACGAAGAATCAATGGCTAGAGCCCTAAATGGGCTTAAAGACTATGGAATCCGGTATTCAAATAAAGATAACCGGACCAACTTTCAAACTATGGTTCATACAGCATGGGGGAATACTATATACAAAAATGACCTCGAGGTGTATAGTTTCTTGTGTGAAATACAAATAAAAATAAAGAAACTCTGCCCCATATGTCAAAGTAATGTTAGCCTAGTAAAATTTGACTGAACACAAAAGATATATACCACAACCAAGACATAATTATCAGCTTGATAAACAGTTGAAAAACTTTGTTGATAGTATAAACACAATTAAAGACTAGAATTTGCAAAGTTCAAAGCTGCAAATACTAATTCAGGAAAACGAAGAACAGTTAGACAGGGAATTGAGTATATGATAGACAAGTAAGAAAATAAAAGGATATTTTTTTTTTTAATTTTAATAGTTCAGATGAAAAACGAATACATAAATGCAGGATATAGTTAGACAATAAACAGAAATTTATTTAGTCAAATAATTTGGGAAGAAGTATTTCAATTAAATTTTAATTAATTAAACTCTTAAATAAAATTCACATTGAAGTTATGAATCAAGACCGTGTGACCATGCGCGATTATAAATTGATATGAATATTGGGTATTAATTATTTTATATATTGCTTGAATTTTAGTTGTATACTTCAAGTTTAATGTATGTGATTAATGATAAAGTACTACCAAGCCAACAGTTTAACGCGGCGAAGTTAGAAAAATACAAAGTTAGGTTCAAAAATGTAGTAAAGAAAATTCACTAGGTTATAATTCTAGAGTAGTTCACATCCGTTATCCAAAGAAACTCGTTCATAAAATTAAACATTGAATAATAGCAAGGAGTTATTATCAGTTGGAATGAGGGGAAAATTATATAAGACCATTAGATACAAGTTGGATGGAATAGTTGGAACGTAAAATAAAGGGCTGTATACCACTGAATTTCTGACATTAGAGCTGGAGAAGTTTTCTTTGAAGAGACATCTATACATGTCTACCTTCCATTATAAGTAATAAAGTGAACGTATGCCTAATTACCTCCTTGAATACAGTTATACAACGCCCTTTGTCCATAATATAAAAACGTTCCCTATCGTCCCCCGGTGTATTATAAATACACACACACCTACACACATAGAGAGAGAGAGAGAGAGAGAAGAGAGAGGGGAGGGGAGGGAGAGAGGGAGGGAGAGAGAGAGAGAGAGAGAGAGAGAGAGAGAGAGAGAGAGAAAGAGAGAGAGAGAGAGAGAGAAAGAGAGATAGCTATCTGCCTTGATCCCAGTACTTGGATAGCGTTATAAACTATACTAATGAAAAGTGACGATCTAAATTCATTTATATGCTATGGACGCAGGTGATGTAAATGTTACATCAGCTCGAACTACTTTCACACATATGATAGCAGGAGGCAGGTGTAACGCAAATAAATTTAAGAGTAATAATAGAAAAATTTGTAGAGTAGTTAAAAAAAAAAAAAAAAAAAAAAAAAAAATGCCAGGGACTCATTAGATCTGAAAAAGACAAAGCTTCATAATGGTAGAGATAAAGGCCAAGGTCATGGTCATAGTACAATTTCTTGTAACTCAAAGAAAATAAGAAGCTGGACGGCAAAGGTGACTCTATGACTTTTACTTGAATAATAAATTAGAACGACTTACTTGGAAAAGTTCATTGGTGACTCTGGTGCCATGAAGAAAACGACTGATTGTTAACTGTTTTTTAAGATGTCAAATGAAAGAAAGAATTTTAATATAATTTGGGCAAACAATGACAATCTGGCAATATTAAGATCAGAGGAAGTTAGAAAGGTTAGCGGATATGAAACTAATGATGAATTGCTCGAACTGAAGTTCTGTAATACAGACTAGATTGTCAGTAGAAAATGTAGTATCTTTGATAAAATTTTGTTGAAATAGTTGAACCTACAAAGATGAAGAAAGAATTAAAGTCTTTGATATGTTGTCAAATAAAACATTGTTGTCAATATATAAATCTTCTTATTGGATTGTCGAGTTAGAAAAGGAAGAGTTCGATGAAATGATTGAATATTTATATTAAAAAACATCGTTGCCAACATAGCAACTGGAAAACATAGAAATATATGTGTTAATAAATTAATGAATAAGAAAAATAAAAGAGTTAGAAGCTAGGAAAGAAATTGAACTGAATGAATCATAGATATACGATAAAGCAAATAAATGATTGAGCACTTACCGAGAATCAAAATCTTAGGAGCCCAGCTCTAAGTACTCAGACCTTTGTGGAAATTTGAATGACAGGCAAAATTAATGATGTAAATGATTTCGGTTGAAGAAACACACATTGTTTGTTGCATATGATGGAAATAATTAAAAATGTTCTAACGCCTAATTTTGTAAAAATAAATGAAAAAATAAACAGTAGTTTATCTTCATATCTCGACTGTTTATTGAATACTCCTTCATTACATTTTATAAATTAACAAAAAAAAAAAAAAAAAATACATAAAATTTACTTATACATATATTATACTTCCTTATTGATTTTTTTTATAATTCATTATTAATTATCCAACTGTTGTGGGTATTGTTGAAGCTCAACCACTTGACGAAAACTTGATTGCCACGCCTTTGAAGAACCTTCTCTACGAGGTGAACATCTGGATTCTTCGTTTTCTGTAGTTCCTGCTCGTAGAAACCTCCAGAAATGAGCTGATCTCGATAATCCTTGAGATGGCACGTCGTTGGATTTGTTGCTGCTACTCGTATGATTGTAAAAATCTCCGTTGACCAGTTGAGCGTATAGCCTTTCTCAAATTCTTGTTTCGCATCGCTGACACACACACACTTGTCATGTACAATATCGTAGCTATGTGTTCATGCGCCCCATCTTTCGTGGGCCTACCATAGAGTGGCAGCAGAAGAGAGGATACAGACAGCTAGGAAGGAACAAGAAGTCAGTCTAGGGTAGACCAACGAAGCGGAAGGTACACTTGCGGCGCGACTCTTCTCTCGCATAGTTAACAACATGGGCGTAGCTAGGGAGGGGGGGGGGGGGCAAGGGGGGGCAATGCCCACCCTAGAAAAGTCATTGTCACCTTTCCTTTAAGAAATTCAGAAACAAATAAAAGATTATAACGCAAGCAATTAAGGGTCGGACGGGGCCAGTGGGCCACACGCAGCTATCTAGACGGAGCCTTATGTTGTTACAAAGATGGCGACTTCTGCAGTTTTGCAACACTTAGAGTGCGTTCGATCTACATCAAAACATTCCATTACGTAAACGTACGAAAGCCTGCATGGCTCACCTACCGTAGTAGCGCAAGTGTTGGTCCACTTACCGTTTTTTATAGGTGCGTCCACTGTGCTGAACCACCGCACAAACAAACAGAACTTTAAATTGTTTTCATTTTCTGGAAAAAACTGTCCATCTAGTGATAAACAAACAAGGCAACAGCCCTGGCGTTACCTGGGAAAACCAAGTTTTGCTCAAGTAATTTCTAACTGGAAAACAAAATGCATTGGCTCTCTGGAGTCCTTGATCCTGACCGTTATGTTTGTGTACTTGTGAGACCTCTCACAGCATTTCAAAAATTCACCTTATGCAGTGGTAAGTGCTCTTTGAATTTGTGAGTTACTTACTGATTAATGCATGTCAAAGCAACCTTCGAGCCAGCTCATACTTTCGCTGTGTTGGGAGAAGCTGTTCCATCCATCGTAGCCTACTGCACACATTTTTCCTTCATAGATTGTAATTTTTAATCTTTCTACAATTTTTCTTTTCTTTTTTTTTATATAGTTGCTGGTTTTTTCGAGTCCTGGGATCTGGTGTTCCTGCTAGCAGTGAAAGTGTGATAGCTGGCCTCTGTCATTTCTGTACGAGTCACTGAAGAAGCACCGTTGGATCAGTATTTTAGTGTCGAAGAAGTGGAATCTGACAGGTAGAACATAAAAGTTGTATTACACAATGGTTTCGTAGTTTTGCATGTACATGATGAACGTAAATTGTGTCTATTTCGTATTCATTGTGTTTTTAATTTTTTATTCACATTGTAACTAGGAGCAGCCAAGTTTCATCATCATTTGGCCACACGAAAGCTGCAACTGCACCTACGGTCTTCGAACAACATGATTCTCTATTCGTTCGTAGGATATTAAATTTCGCTGTCTTCATAATCGAAATCTTGTAACCTAAGATTTTTTTCAAGCACCAATGCTGACTTTAATTACTAACTATTACCACAGAAACTGTTACCATGCTGAGATTCTGATTCTATTGTCAGTCAAACACGGTATCAAAATATCTCTTAGTACCCTCAAAAGACATTTAAATGATTTAGGATTAGAAAGGAGGTATATTAAAGAAAGCAAAGCTGAAGATATTTTATATGCCATTATCAATGAATTGAACTCTGTAGGGTACAATTTAGGGTATAAAGCTATGTGGCAAAAATTGAAAAAAAAAATTTTTTTAAATGTTAAAAGAGATACGGTGTACGAGTATATGCAAGTTCTTGACCCGGACGGATTGTCACAAAGACTAACTCACCGACTAAAACGTCGAGAGTACTTCAGTCCAGGTCCCAATATTATTTGGCACCTGGACGGGTACGATAAACTTACTCCTTATGGGTTTTCAATCCACGGTTGTATTGATGGGTACTCGCGGTATATATTGTGGCTTGAGGTATCAACGACCAACAAAGTTCCGAAAATCGTAGCTAACTATTTTTTAAAATCTGTTATTGTGCATGGATGTATTCCTACCGTTATTAGATCTGATCGAGGTACGGAGAATACTCTGATAGAATCCTTGCAAATGTGTTTAAGGGTAATCCACGATGATAAATTTTCTGGAGAAAAAAGCTACGTGAAGGGTAGGAGCGTGCATAATCAACGGATAGAGTCATTTTGGGCTCAAGTGCGAAAGCACAGTGCGGATTATTTTATAAACTTTTTTAAATGTTTAGTGAAAGCCAACTTGTTTAATGGTACAGATATAGAAAAAATGTGTCTCCAATATGATTTTAGGCCTTTAATTCAAAATAAGTTGTCATAGACTATGAGTTGTGGAACGAACATAGAATAAGAAATTAAAAAATTGTAAATAACGTTGCTGGGAGTCCGTACATTTTGTACAACTTGCCACAGAAAATAACATACTGGACAAAAAGAAAGTTGTAGATATTGAAACTGTGAAAGAATGGATGCGCGAAGTTACTGTTGAACTGGTTCTAGTTAATTCTGTATTTAAAGAAGCAGCCGATAAGAAAATTATTGTATCTTCAATACCAAGAAATGTAGAAGATGCACTGGACTTGTACGTACGCTTGGTAAATGTTTTTGCGTAGAAAATTGTATCAAATATTTTATGATACTTTTTAAAACGTCGTCTTTTCAATGTAGTTGTAAGCATTACATTACATTTATAAGCGTTATGTACGCGAATACCAAAAATTTAGTTGTGACAAAGTTCACAATAAAAAAAAAGGGTTATACATGAGTATTTTTATTTATTAATTTTGCAGGAACATATTATATTCAAAGTATTACAAAATGTTAATCGTTTCAGAGCTGTTACGAGAACGCAGAAAACAGTACAGCTTTCGAGTTTTGTGAGATCAAAATTTGATTTGATTGTTTTGGCAGCATTGCACCCAACGAAGATATCTCAAATAGCTTCTCTTTATAGTCTCATAACGATATATTATTATTTTATTATAATAGTAAGTTACAAAATTATATATAGTTAAATTTGTTGTTAAAAACCTCGAAAGCCGTCTTCAATAACATAACGATTTTTGTATTTCTTAACATCAAGTCGCTAACACTAAAATCGATAAGTACAAACAGAAACTGCATTCGTGAAGTAATTGCTTATTGTAGTCGTTATCAAGGTACAAAGTATTTGTAAACATTAATATTGAAATGGTTAATATGTAGTAAATAACAATTTCTTCCAACGACAGTCAACAAAAGTAACATATATGTAGGACAGCTCTCGTTTTTCAATTATGGTTTTGTTCTTTTACTCATCTTTTTCCTATATTCTACTAACAGTTCAGTTTCTATTATTTTCTAATACAATATGTTGAAATAAGCGACTGTGTCGATAGACTAAATACGTCTGCATACATATATATATATATATATATATATATATATATATATATATATATATATATATGTAAGTGGTGGTTGGCGCTGCCTGCCAACGCCGTATACAGTCAGTGCTATTCAGGCTTTTCTAGCGTACACACGTGTTAACTTCCCTTTTTTGTATATTCTGTCTGTATAAAAGTCCGTCACGTCTGTTTGTCAAGTCAGTCAGTCAAGTCTGAATAAACGTTCTTACAAATGATTCTCGTCTATTTTATTTGCGCACACACTGCACGCCCTGAGTCGGTCAACAGGTTACGGGCCCCAGCACGTTTTCCACTGCGCGATAAATTCCTCTAACCACGTGCAAACTCTCGTGTGTGTGTACATCATGTGCGACGGCGGTGCTAGTGATTCGGGAGCATCATCCCCGTCAGAGGAGAGGCGACAGGATGAGGAGGCCACGGGCCAGACA
>JAPYYV010030940.1:0-11579 GCA_030522625.1 Copidosoma aretas | reverse complement strand
GGGGGTGGCGAAAAAAAAAAAAAAAAAAAAGAGATCACCCACGTTGATTTTATTTATTTGTTCATCATTTACGTGCGCGAGCTCCAAGGCCCCCTTTTTTGAGTATACTGCCTTTAACTTGTACACTCATCGAGGCAGCAAAGCTCGGGTCTCGAACCACCCGAGCAGTACTGCTGAGCTACGAGCCCTCGTGCCTCTACCAGCCGACCCAACATGGGGCGATTTTATCATAAGTCATTGTAACTTATGAACACAGATGCCCCTGGCCCTGGAGAATTGCACGCAGCCGGGACTGCTCGAGCTACTACTCGAGAACAACCGCAAGCTCGACCAGATACTCAAGTGCCTGGAGGCCTACCTGGAGACCAAGCGCATCGCCTTCCCCCGATTCTTCTTCCTCTCGAACGACGAGCTCCTGGAAATCCTCGCCCAAGTATGAAACCGTCCCCGGACGATCCGTACGCCCGTCCCCCTCGTACAACGCAACATAAAACCAACGTCCCCGCAACACCAGACGCGGAATCCGCACGCGGTCCAGCGGCACCTGCAAAAGTGCTTCGACGCCATCTACCGCCTCGAGTTCGCCGGTCAGGCCGGCAGCACCGCCGGCAACGACATTGCGGCGATGCTTTCGCCGGAAGGCGAGCGCGTCGAGCTGACCAAGGGCCTGAAGGCCCGCGGCAACGTCGAGGACTGGCTGAGCAAGGTCGAGGCCGCGATGTTCGCCAGCCTCCAGAGGAGGATGCAGGAGGCCATCAAGGACTACGCCAGGAGGGGCCGCAAGGTCGTCATATCGAGCTATCCGTCCCAGGTTGGCGCGGACACGACTCTGTATATGCATAGAGGATTGTTTATTTGGTGCGCGGGTGTGCGTGTTGACTCTTTGGGCTTTTGTCCCCCATCCTTCGGTAGGTAGTTCTGACGGTGTCCCAGATATTCTGGGCGCGGGACGTGCACGCGAACCTCGAGTCGGGCGGCGAGGCCGAGAGGAACATGAAAAAGTTCGAGAAGAAGTGCTTCGAGGTGACATTGTGGGGGAGGGGAATTTTTGCTTTCCGCGTTGATTTCTGCGTGCTCTTAATGTCGTTGAAATGAAAAAAAAAAAAAAAAAAAAAAACAATGCAGAACCTGAACGAACTCGCGGCACTGGTGCGGGGCGAGCTGCCCAAATTGGTGCGCGACGTGATAATCAATCTCATAACCGTCGACGTGCACGCGCGGGACACCATATCGATCCTCGTGGAGAACAGAGTTTCGTCCAGGTAGGATGATTCAGTTTGTTTTTCTCCTTGCACTGTGCGCGAAACAAAAATAAATAAAAAAAAAAAAAAAAAATTAGCACGAGCTTCGACTGGACGAAGGCTCTGCGGTACTACTGGGACGATAGGACTGACCAGTGTCTCGCGCGAATGAGCAACGCGGAGTACGCGTACGGTTACGAGTACCTTGGAGCCCAGAGGCGACTCGTCATCACGCCCCTCACTGATAAGTGTTACCTCTGTCTCATGGGAGCGCTGCAGTTGGATTTAGGTAAAGAAGAATATTTGCCCTCTACTATTGAAAAAAGAAACAAAACAAAAAGACAATAGTGAAACGGAACAGGTGGAGCACCCGCCGGGCCGGCCGGCACGGGGAAAACCGAGACGACGAAGGACTTGGGCAAGGCACTGGCCATACAGTGCGTTGTGTTCAACTGTTCGGAGGGACTCGACTACAAGGTGAATTAATTATCGTTGACAGACGTGCGCGTATGATGATAATAAAATAAACGCAACAGATGATGGGCCGATTCTTCTCGGGCCTCGCGACCTCCGGGGCTTGGTGCTGCTTCGACGAGTTCAATCGCATCGACATCGAGGTCCTGTCCGTCATAGCCCAACAACTGATAACCATTAGAAACGCCAAAGTCGCGAAGGCTGATGAGTAATTAAAAATTATTCAAAATAAAATTATGTTGATGAATCGATTTGGATTTTCACCGAAAACAAAACAAAAACAACAGGTTCATGTTCGAGGGCCGAAAAATCAAGCTGGTGAGAACCTGCGCGGCGTTCATCTATCAATTTATAGGTGTTTATTTTTTTTGGGAGGTTTAAAAAAACAATTGATAGTTATTTTCTCTATCCGAGCCCCCCCCCCCCCCCCCCCACAAAATAAATAAAAACTTTTCAATACTAACGGTCCATGTCAAAATAACTGCTTGGAATTAAATTTGGAGAGAAACATCGCTCCTCACTCGTAGAATAGATTATACTTAATTTCATAATTGATAGCGATGAAGCTCGCTGATGTAAAATATCAAAGACTATTTTTAGCTATTAATCAAATACAAAGCGGAGACTCAAATCACTACGTATAATATAGTAAGACATGTATGTATACACATTCACCTAATCATACTTGCCCATTATAGCCGAGGTGACCCTCTACTCCGAGGGCTTCGAATCCTCGAAGCCGCTGTCCAAAAAGATGACCCTCATGTACACCCTCTGCAGCGAGCAGCTGTCCCAGCAGGACCACTACGATTTCGGCATGCGGTGCGCGAGTCAGCAATTACAGTTGGAAGAAAAGAAATATAATTAAAAATCTCGCACCCGACGCAGAGCGGTGAAGAGCGTCCTGGTGATGGCGGGGAGCTTGAAGCGCGACAACCCCGACAAGCACGAGGACGTGGTCCTGATCCGGGCGCTGCGGGACAGCAATCTACCCAAGTTCCTGGCGGACGACGCGGAGCTCTTCCAGGGCATCCTGGGCGACCTCTTCCCCGGCATCGTCATCCCCGAGGAGGACTACGGCGTGCTCCAGCAGACCGCTGTCAAAGTACACACCTGTACTATTTTACGCGTCATCATTGCGCGGCAAACCGATTTTTCGACATTCGCGCCTATAATAATAATACATGTATATACGTATGTATGCAGGTGATGAGAGAAGCCGGCCTGCAGCCCGAGGCCTGTTCGATCAAGAAGGTCATCGAGCTGCACGAGACGATGCGCGTGAGGCACGGGATCATGCTGGTCGGGCCGACCGGTGGTGGAAAATCGACCGTGCTGCACGTAATTTATTTATCATACTGCGTTTGTGATTCTTCACTCAATTCCATTCGTTGCATTTTCAAATCATTCCTATGATTAAAGGGTAGTGTGTGTACGAGCGATATTTATTTTGGTCGCCATTTTATCAATTATTTTTTTGATAATTTTTTGGCCATCAGGGTCACACATTTTTTTCTGAATTCCACACCGAGACGCAACTTTCGGCAAGAATCAGCAGACGCACTATAGTCTTCTTTGTCTCAACTTTGCCGAAAATCTGTAGAAGCAGAAGTATGCGTACTCTGATCGCGTGAAAAGTATACGGGAAATATGGACAAAACATTCTGCAATTTTCGTCATCGCAAAGGTACTGAGGGACACGTACACGCGGCTGTACGAGATGGACATACCGAGCCCCCACTACCGTACGGTCAACATGCACATCCTGAATCCCAAGGCCGTGACGATCGGTGAGTTGTACGGGGAAATCAACCCGGCGACGGGGGAATGGCACGACGGCCTACTCGGCATCATCATTCGGCGCGCCTGTGCTGTAAGGACACTGTTATTTCTATTACTTTCTCATGCGTGGAAAATTGGGGTTGAAAAAAACAAGAACAAAAAAAAACAACAACGTAAAAATGAAAGGCCACGACGGACGAGCACCAGTGGGTGGTTTGCGACGGTCCGGTGGACGCGGTGTGGATCGAGAACATGAACACCGTCCTCGATGACAACAAGATGCTCTGCCTGGCCAACTCCGAGAGGATCAAGTTCACGCCCTACGTCCACATGGTCTTCGAGGTCGCCGATCTGTCCCAAGCTTCGCCGGCTACGGTCAGTCGTTGCGGTGAGCTGAGCTACGAGGTTGTTTTATTTTATTTTTTTTTTAATCCGTCACGTCGGACGAATATATAAAAGTGTGATAATATCGTGTTTCAGGCATGGTGTACCTCGACCCCACGGAGCTCAAGTGGCTGCCGCGCGTCAAGAGCTGGCTCGCCGGGACGGCCGGGAGGATCGGGAAGAAGGAGGTTCTGGGCCTGCTGCTCGAGCTCTTCGAAAGGCACGTCGAGGAAGGGCTGAGGTTCTTCAGGAAGCACTGCGACCACGCCATATCGCAGGTATACCCGGAAGGGGAGAGGGGAGGAGAGGGAAGAAGAGGGAGAAAAAAAAGAAAAAAAAAAAAAAAAAAAAAAAAAAAAAAAAAAAAAAAAAAACATCCAGGTCGACATCAGCAAGGTCGACACGCTGTGCGCGCTCCTGGAGAGCCTGCTGCTCGAGACGGACGTGATAGAGCGGACCGTGGACCAGTCGAAGGTCAAGACCTTCGTCAGCCAGGCCTTTGTATTCGCGTACCTGTGGGCCGTGGGCGGCAACGCGCTCGACAGCTCCCGCGAGACCTTTGAGCTCTACGTCAGGGACCAGTTCGAAAACAACATGGACGCGCGGTACGGTTTTGTGATGAACGATACGGTAGTTGTATCTTAGGGTCCGTCAGGTGAGTATGGATTGTTGAAAAATAGTGGGAGCGTAAGCGGAGAATAATAAGGTCGATGTCCCTGCTGTCGATCAGTTCGGTTAACATTTCCCATGTATAAATCTTTAAAACACGAATCAACGAATACATCTGATTTTTAATGCAATCAAGTTTGAAAAAGGTCTCTCTTAGGTATCCAATATTTCATTGTTCCAATATTTTTCGTCAATCCACCCGACTGACCTGACGGATCAAACCATGCACAGCCGACCCCATTGCGTTGAAGATGATTGGAAATAAAGAAAAAATTCCCTCAAAGCCTCCCGACATCGGGCAGCCTCTGGGACCTGTTCGTCAACGGCGCGGACCAGCGCATGGAGGTCTGGCAGAAGCTCATGCCGGCCTTCGCCTACGACCCCCAGCAGCCGTTCTTCGAGATCGTCGTGCCCACCGTGGACACGGTCCGGCTCGGCTACATCATGCAGAAGCTCGTCCAAGTGGACAAGCCGGTCTTCTTCACCGGCGGCACCGGTAATGCGATCCACAATTTTTCCCATTGGAAACAATAGGCTCACCCCTGCGTCAATTTTGGGGGGAAAAAAAGGCGTCGGCAAATCGGTGATCGCCAAAATGGTCCTGAGCGCTCTGGAGGCCTCGGGCGAGTGGCTCCCGGTCGTCCTGAACTTCTCGGCGCAGACGAGCAGCGGCCGCACGCAGGAGATCCTCGAGTCGAAGCTCGAGAAGAAGCGGCGCACCGCTCTGGGGGCGCCGATGGGCAAGCGCGTCTGTGTGTTCGTCGATGACGTTAATATGCCGAAATTGGACACCTACGGCTCGCAACCGCCGATCGAGCTGCTCAGGTAGAGGAGATTTTAACTTTTTTGTACATCGGTGCGCGGCGACCCGAGGGATTTTTTTTATCTTCATTTTTTAGTCGTTGCGTTAGGCGGGTCGAAGATTGTTGCTGCGGCTGCACGCACGCGCGGATTTATGAACTGTTGTACTGAAGAGTTACGATTTGTATGAAACAAAGGCAAGTGCTGGACTCCGGAGGGCTGTACGACAGGGACAAGCTCTTCTGGAAGGACATCGAGGACGTGGTGGTGACGACAGCCTGCGCGCCCCCCGGCGGAGGGAGGAACCCCCTGACGTCGCGGTTCGTCAGGCACTTTGGGATGCTCGTCATACCCTCACCGACGGAAGATTCTCTCAAGGCGATATTCCGGTACTCATCTCATCCCGAATCCACTTGTCAAATATATAAGGAACAAAAATAGGCAAAACATGTGAAAAAAAAAAAAAAATCCAGAACCATAGTGAGGGGCTTCCTGAAGGACTTTGCGCCGCCGGTGATGAGCAGCGGCGACAAGATAGTGGCCGCCGCCGTCGAGGTGTACGGCCGCATAGCCGAGGACCTCCTGCCGACCCCCGAGAAGAGCCACTACATCTTCAACCTGCGCGATCTGTCGAAGTGCGTCCAGGGAATAACGCAGGCCGACGCGGGGGTCGTCACCGAGGCTAAGCAGCTGTTCAGGTGAATATTGATAATAATATAATAATAATAATACGCCGACGAATTTCTTTCCGCATCGGTTGAGTACAAATATAATTTTCGCAGTGATCAAAACGTTTTTCTAAATATATCCAGCGCTGCATGTGATTCATTTCTAACAGCCCCCCCCGCGCAAACCGCCACTGCCCCCCCCCCCCCCCCCCCCCCCACCCCCCAAAAGGACTGTTCTACCACGAGTCCCTGCGCGTCTTCGCCGACCGGCTGACCGACTCCGCCGACAAGACCTACTTCTACCGCATGCTCTCGAACGTCTGCTCGATGGCCTTCGGCGATGAAGTCCTCGAGCTCCCGGAGGACGACGCCGATCTGGGCTCGCGCCCGCCGCAGCTGCTCTTCGGGGACTTTTTGGTGTTCGGTGCCGCGCGGGAGGACAGGTTCTACGAGGAGATAGCCGAGCTGTCGCGGGCCAGGGCCGCCCTGCAGGAGTACCTCGAGGACTACTGCATCGCGACGGGCCGGGAGATGAGCTTGATATTCTTCGTCGACGCGATCGAGCATCTGTGCCGGCTCGCGAGGATCTTGAGGTCCGAGAGGGGCAACGGTCTGCTCGTTGGCGTCGGTGGCATGGGCAAGCAGAGCCTGACGAGGCTGGCCTCCCACGTCAATGGGTATCGGTAAGCCGTGTCGGGGAACTTGAGTACTTACCGTATCATTGTCGCTCCATACGAACAAATATTTGGGTACGGCTTGTGTTTCGAAAAAGAATACGATTCGAGTTTCCGGGAAAAAGAATGCAATCTTGACAATTTTCGGCATTCCTCTATATTTTATCAACATCGTAGGGCGAAGCTAACAACCTCTTGTCCACGTCATATTCTTTTCGTAAGGGGTGACAATATATATTTATATGTACCGCGCATTCTCTATCTTCACGTCGAAACGATCCGCAGTTGTCACCAGATCGAAGTCAGCCGTAGCTACGACAAGAGCTCGTGGAACGACGACCTGCGCCGGTTCAACTTGGGGCCCGGTGCCTACGCCGAGCCGGCGACTTTCCTCTTTACCGACACGCAGATCGTGCTAGAAGAGTTTCTCGAGGACATCAACAACACTCTGAACTCCGGTAAACGCGCCGCAAGCGAACGATCCTAGTTTGAAATCATCTTAATAATTTCCAAACAGGGGAAGTACCGAACCTGTTCGAGGCGGAAGAGCTGGAGCGGGCGATCATAGCCACCCGGCCGGCGGCCAAGAAGGCCGGCATCGCGGAATCGAACCGCGACGCCATTTACCAGTTCTTCATTGGCCGCGTCAGGAACCACCTGCACCTCATGCTGTGCATGAGCCCCGTCGGCGACGCTTTCAGGTTGACCCTTGGGAATATTAATCTTTGAATTTTTACCATGAACTGTCACGACGAAAAGGAAAATACGTTTCAGGCGTCGCTGTCGCATGTTCCCGTCGCTCGTCAATTGCTGTACGATAGACTGGTTCTCCAAGTGGCCGAACGAAGCGCTGCGCTCCGTGGCCGTTAAGTCCATAGAGGCCGTGATTCCCGACGGCGACGAGGGGAAGGTCGAAGCTCTGGCCTCGATTTGCGTCCTGATGCACGAGGTGGGCCAATTTCAGTGTGGATGAACTTGAATCGAAATAACCATCTTAACTCGTAGAGCGTCGAGGTGATGACGGTGAGGTACTACGAGGAGGTGCGCCGCAGGTACTACACGACGCCGAGCAGCTACTTGGACTTGCTGAAGCTCTACTCGAGCACTCTGCAGCGAAAACGGACGCAGCTCGATACCCTGAGGGGCCGGATCGGCAACGGGTTGAATGTATAACGATACCGATTTCGCGCGATGATCACAATTGAAACGAACGATCGTATCGTCGACACGTAGAAACTGAAGGAGACCAACGAGACGGTGGCCGTGATGAAGAGGCAGCTGATCGAGCTCGGCCCTCTGCTGAAGACGGGCTCCGAGGAGGTGTCGAAGCTGATGAAGGTCGTGGCGCAGCAGCAGACCGAGTGCGACAAGGTTCGGATCGTTGTTGCCAAGGACGAGGCGGCCGCCAAGGTGAGACCACAGAGTCCAGCAATCCTTTCGAACTCATCGATCACTATATCTCATCGTCGAACGCGCTCAAGGCAGTGGCTGACGAGACGGCCGCCCTGGAGTCGGGGGCGAGGAGGGACCTGGAGGCGGCCCTGCCGGCGCTCGCGGAGGCCCAAGCGGCGCTCGCGTCCCTCAATAAGAACGACATTAACGAGATCAAGGTGTTCAACAAGCCGCCACCGCTCGTGCGCTTCGTCATGGAGGCCGTGTGTCTGCTGCTCGGGGAAAAGTTAGTAGAACGTACAGCAATTGGAGTTCGTATACAATTATAATACAATTGTATACATCGCTCAGCTGGTAAAAGTTTTAACGTTGACTCCGACATTGGATTCAGCGCTGAGTTCAGGTGGAAAATTTAAATAATGATTATAATAATTAAAATTTCAACTTTCCATCCAAATTGCCGCCATCATATTCAACATTGAATCAACGTTAGCACAACTCTTACCAGGATGGTATATCGATCGACGTACGTTCCAGGGCAGACTGGCCGACGGCCAAGCTCGTGCTCGGGGACGTGCACTTTCTGGACCGGCTGATGGCCTACCCGAAGGACGAGGTGAGCAACAAGCTGCTCAGGCGGCTGCAGGAGTACACGGGCAACAAGGACTTTCTCCCGGAAATCGTGGCCAAGCAGAGCAAGGTCTGCCGGTCGATCTGCATCTGGGTGCGCGCGGTCGACGGGTACGCCAAGATATTTCGCGTCGTCGAGCCGAAGCGGAAGAAACTGGCCGAGGCGCAGGCCGAGCTGCTGGTGATCGAGAAGGTCCCGCCCCCCGCCCTTGCCCCCCCCCCCCCCCCTTAAACATCCCTTGAACCCCCCCGCTGTCTGACTGCAGCCGCTTCGGCCGACGCGGGGCGGCAGCTTCGGCGGGTTGGGGCGCGGGCCTCGTACCGACCGACCAAGCCTACACCGACCATCCGTTAATGGGTTATTAGGTCCTGCTCGACAAGCAGAAACAGCTGGCCGAGGTGGAGAGACAGAGCAAGAGCCTGCAGAACCAGTACAAGGCGGCTGTGAAGCGGCTGGGCGACCTCGAGTACAACATCACGCTGGGCGAGGCGAGGCTTGGCAGATCCGGCAGGCTGACCTCGGCTCTGGCTGACGAGGAAGTTAGGTGGAGGGAGCTGACGATCGTGAGTTGATGCTTCCGCGATTGGGACGATGTTGCATCGGAAAAACAATTTTTCCTTTTTTTTTAAATGAACAAAAATGGGCCGAGTATAACTGGCTCAAACTTTGACCCGATCTTTCTCCAGTCGGTTTACGATCATGTGAGAAAAGAATACGAGTGTTGTCCGATATTTTTTGATGATCCATCTGACGCGGCCAAATAGATTTTTCCATGCAAAATGCCCATCATCGCCGCGCGCAGGGGTTCGAGAAGGAGCTCGAGACCATGGCGGGCGACACGCTCGTCGCCGCGGGCGGTCTGGCCTATCTGGGGGCGTTCACCTCGGACTACCGCGAGGAGCTGCTGGCCGCGTGGCTGTCCCGCTGCGGGGAACAGTCGATCGCCACCACGTCGAACTTCAGTATCTTCGCGGTTCTCGGGGATCCCTACGAGCTGCGCCACTGGAATACTTGCGGACTGCCCAGGGACCAGGTCGGCGATCATTTTCTTTTATTCGCGATGCGCCCTGCGAGGAAAAAATTATAAATTTACTACATGCTAGAATGCTAAGCTAAAATGGCATCCTGTCGTCCAGGGACTTTTGATATTATATGGATGGTAATTTTGATTGCGCGTAACAGTAAAAGTTATTGTAATTACGATAAAAATTATTGTTTCGATCGAAACGATAAAAAAATCCCTAAACAACAAAATGCAATCAGATAACTGTTCTGGCGCGGTAATTTGTATAATTTTTATAATTTATCGTGTATTTATTCGAGCCACTCTACACATAAGCTAAAAATTTTTCGAACGAACGCCACAGGTCAGCGTGGACAACGCGATCCTGGTAACCAGAGCCGGACGCTGGCCCCTGATGATCGACCCCCAGGAGCAGGTATCTGTCCCCTTCGCCCGTTTATATATAGAGATATATCTAGTACTCATTCGATCCGATCGCTGCACCAAAGGCCAACCGTTGGATCCGCAGCCTGGAGGCGCCGAACCAGCTGAGAGTCTGCAAAATGACGGACGCGAGCTTCATGAGGGTCGTCGAGGCCTGCATAAGGACGGGATCGCCGATTCTGCTCCAGGAGGTCGGCGAGAGCCTCGACCCGAGCTTGGAGCCGATACTGCTGAAGCAGACCTTCGTGCAGGTACGTCGGGCCTGAGGTGAAACTTGAATTGTTGTTCCACGTCGAGATTATTGACATTGTATTCTGCTGGAGTACAGGCCGGACGGACGCTCATCCGGTTGGGCGACAACGACGTGGAGTACGACGCCAACTTTCGTCTGTACATCGGTACAAAGATGGCCAATCCGCACTACCTGCCGGAGATATGCATAAAGGTGTCTGCAATATTATCACTATCGTAGTAACTGTCGTTCGATATTACAATGTTTGACAATATCACGAATAAAGGTGACGATCGTCAACTTCACCGTCACGCCGAGCGGACTGGAGGATCAGCTGTTGGCGTGAGTGTATAATGATCCTCTATAATTATTATTCCCGGGACGAAAAAAAAAAAAAAATACGTCAACTCCTGTACGTATCATAAACGTGTACCTACTACGTGTTATCCTGAAGCGACGTCGCGCGCCTGGAGGAACCCGAGCTCGAGAGGCTGCGCAACGAGCTGGTGGCCCAGATAAACGCGGACAAGAGCCAGCTCAAGGGCATCGAGGACAGGATATTGACCCTGCTCTTCGCCTCGGAGGGCAACATCCTCGACAACGAGGAGCTCATCGAGACGCTCAACGAGAGCAAGGAGACGTCCTCGGTGATAGCCTCGAGGCTCGTCGACAGCGAGGCGACCGAGCGCGAGATAAGCGCCGCCCGCGAGAGGTACAGGAGCGTCGCCGCGGCGGGCGCGGTCCTGTACTTCGTCGTCGCCAGTCTCGCCCTCGTCGATCCGATGTATCAGTTCTCGCTGCAGTATTTCAATCAGGCGAGTTTTTTCTTTTCGTATTTAAAATTAGCTGGGTGACGTACTCGTGTGTGCGTGCGCGCGCGCGCGTGAATGAAAACGAAACGAGAGTACGCGGGATCGTCAGCGGCGAAAATAAATCGCGGCGTCGGTGATTTTTTGTATATTGGCTAGGTGGCTGGGGGATGATTGGAAAGCCGTGTATATCGTCGCCAAACTAAAACACAGGTGAATATATATATATATATATATAGCCGCGTGATGGCTCAGTAGGTAGTGTCTGCCTGCTGTTCTTGATGGCCGGGTTCGATTCCCACTCTGGGCAAAGATTTTTTCAAAAAATGAAAAAGTTTTTTCCCAGGGTGGAAATCGTTCTTGTACCTAACCCAC
>JAPYYV010030934.1:0-10397 GCA_030522625.1 Copidosoma aretas | reverse complement strand
GGCTTTCATTTAACTTGATTTTTCCGGGCCGGAGTGTGTACGAGGCGGAAAGAGGATCAAAAGCACACTGCAGGGCGAGAGGGGGAGGGCTCGTTTTTTCTCGAGGCAACTCACTTCCGAGACCGCGGCGCTGCGCGTGTGGTGCTTTTTTTGCCGCTGTTCTGATTACTGGGACAAAACATTGCAAACACAGAGTGATGGGTGAATTTTCGTTTTTGCCGCGATTATTTGCGCGCACATTATCATAATTGCCTCGAATGATTGTAATAATTGTAACGAGAGGTACGCCTCATGAATATCATTTGGTTCATCAAGCTGGTCGGGCCTATATGATAAGCTTGTAATATGGTTGCCCATAATCTTTGAAAACGGCAAAACTACTTGTTTAGCAGTGTTATTTTTGACGCGCTCCTCACTTTTTCGTCACTTATTGTACAGTCCCTCCGCTTTTCATGCCAACTGCATTAGATACTACTCATACGTACACAGAGATTAAAAAAGCTCTCACAAATAGCGAGGATAAAAGCCAAATTTATCGTAAGATAGAAATTCTTGCGTCAAATAAGCGAAATATACTCGTATTTCCTCGCTGCGAGCGGATCAGGACGCTTGTTTGTTTTTCATTGAAGCACCCACCCATCCTGCACACACACAGGCACACAGACACACGGACAGAGGAGACCGGTGTGCTTAAAGCGGAGCGTCGGAAAAGAGGCAATAGAAAAGCAGAGATATTGAAAGAGAAAGAGCCGAGGGGATATTTTTACCTCGCGCTGTTTACCGTCGGCAAATAGGTAATTAAAATTTCACCCGTAAAACGAGAGTTTGTCCCGCTCAAACAAGGAAAACGCACACTTGGAGCTTTCCCCTTCGCTCGCCTTTGCTTTCGGGGAGTATCGAGATTTTACTCGAGATTTTAGCTCCGAGCTGCTAATGCGAGGGGCAAACACGACAAACACCCGAAACCCCGAGCTTCGCGCTCGTTGATTTTCCTTTGTTTTCCACCCCCTTGTTATCTAAAAAAATACGACCTCGGGCAAACACACGAGCCAGCAGTGGTTCTTTGCAGCCGTTGGATGAGCAAAGGTATCATCGGTAAAAGGGCCGCTCTGTTGACTCCTGATTCTTCGAATTATCGTATATACTATACTACATCGGCTGTGTGCAAGCCTGCGTCGGAAAAAGTCAACCGCGGAAGAGTGAAAGACTCGTGTACGCGGCATAATCAACAAGCAGCTGTACGAATGACAGTAGTTGACATTCCATATTCAACACGTATCAACTTGTATAGCTTTT
The DNA here is from genome assembly GCA_030522625.1 of Copidosoma aretas. Lineage (NCBI taxonomy): Eukaryota > Metazoa > Arthropoda > Insecta > Hymenoptera > Encyrtidae > Copidosoma > Copidosoma aretas. The sequence goes on along the minus strand of JAPYYV010030934.1, from coordinate 9,101 downwards.
CGCGAAACTTTCCAAGGGTTACATATATATGCATATATGAAACACACAAAATTACCCCCTCGTCGTGCAGATGGCGACGGGAGACCGTGACCAAACATTGTAATAATATTGTCACGTCGGTGCAGTGTATTATAGGTGCAGGAGACACGCCGCAGAGTTATTCGGCGCTGATGGCCAGCGGTTCTGTCTGGCAGTTTCGACTTTCTACGGCAGCAGCCGAGTTTCGCTCTCACATTTGTATCATACGCAGGAGATCACTGTTTGCGCGCGCGGTCGATGCTGGTATATAAATACGCGATTGCTCGACCCCAAGGTACAAGTTTACAGCGCACGGTCGCACCGGGCAGCCCATCAAAGTTTGAAAATCTCAAGTCTTTCCTTCGCCTCCTCCTATTACTCCGGCGCGTGTATGACCCGCGAGGCGGGCGTATATACATGCCCTCGATTCGAGAGGACAAGCCCGTTCGGCCCGACCGATGGTGATAATTGAAGACCCTGGCGGGGCGTGAATGGGGGCGTGCGCCGCGTGGACAGCGCGTGATGTTGATTGGACGCGCTGTCGTTGCCGCCGGTGCTCACTTTGCTAAATTAAATTTGATCATCCGCGGCGAAGGTGCGCAGGCGTGTGTGTGCGTGTGTGCGCGCGCAGCGGGTCCTCGATTCGCGCAAAATCGCCCCTTTGATCCTTTCCATCCCCCCGCTCTTTCTTACCGCATCTCGTCGGAGGAGCGCGCGCCCGTACTCGCTTCGATGTACTTCTCGAGCCTCGCTCCCGTATCTTTGTCCCCCGTTCCCCTTTGCTAAGGCGCGCAAAGATGCTCGAATGAAAGACGAACGTTATACCGCGTGCCCCTGCGATTCGCTCTTCGTGCTTTTTGTCTTTCTTTGGCGCTCCGCTGTACTTTCGATTTCGGTACGATATTACACGGGTAGATGCTTTGTCGCGGTTCATCGAAATTTTGCACGCGAGTAATAATCGGAAATTCACGAGGACGAATGAAGAGATCGAAAAATATTCGATACGATGAATTTCGTTGATCCACAAAGTCATTTGTACAGCGGAATAGCCATCACAGAATACACCACACGAGCACTGGACATAAGTTCGAGCTGTGTATACTCATGCATATATAAATCTTTATATAATCCCGGCGATCGATTATTATTATCATCCATAGCGCGCATAAGTATACGTATATATATATATATATATATAAAGTTAAGTACAGAGAGCGAGATTCTATATGGTATACATATATATATAGTGTAGCGCAGCCTTGCCCTATAGCGCAGCCCATCAAGAGCCGATCGCTCAATTCCACATGTGCGTGGGAGCGATCGCGGGACGGCCCACAGCTGTCCCGGCGTATAATATACATCCATCTCCGACCCGCGATTCCTCTCTCCGGCCCGATTTTACAGTTAGGTTGATAGCGACGGCCACGCGATGATTGTCGGGTCGCTCTCTCTCTCTCTCTCTCTCTCTGTATAAAATTAAATATATATCAGAGCAGAGAAGTGCTGCTGCAGCCGCCGTCGCCGCCGCCACCGTTGCCATACGTGTCATATAGCTGCCTCCTCCGGAAAATAATTGAAGAAGAGAGAGAGATACGTATACCTATACAGCGGACGGAGAGAAACGTGCAGGAGGGCATCGGCAGCAGCAGCCGGGGGCTACACGACGCGCGTCTCCGATCGGAACTCGCGATCATCTCCTATACGTGTATATATATATACTTACATAGCCTGTTGAGCCATGGGGAATATAGAAGAAGGAGAAGAAGAAGCAGCACTCGCGGTTGCTGCAGTGAAGCGTGAAGCTATGTATATATATACCAGAGAGAGAGAGAGAGAGAGAAGGGGTGGGGAGGAAGAGAAAGGCCAACGATCCACTGCACGGTCGCGCGGAGGAAGGAGAGCTTTTCTTCTTCTTTTCCTCCTCCTACTTCCTCGGCTTGACCATTACTTTAAGGTCCCTAAGACCGCGTGCAAGCTGCAGGGGCAGGCGAGCAGCAGCAGCATCCTCGTCGTCGTTGTCGTCGCGACGTAATCACGAAGAAAATAGGAAAGATATTTTTCGCGAGGCAAAGAGAGAGAGAGAGAGAGAGGACTCCCACTGCCTTCGATCCACACACACACACACACCGCGTATGGCACGCGCATGCATATACATATATATTCATACCCCGCGTGCACGTGAATATAATACATATGCATGCATAATATACGTATATACATCGCACGGTGCACCATGTGAGTGCAGTGTGCGGCTCCTTTTTCCCCCCCCCCCCCCCCGTGTCCGTCTCTTGGTGCAGTATTTGAATGCAGATAAGGAACTTTGGGAGAGGGAGAGTTTGTTCAGGCCGTGTAATGGGGATGGCTATTACTTTTCAAAATCGCGCAATAAGGAAATTGTTCTGGTCTCTCTCTCTCTCTCTCTCTCTCTTTGGCTAGCGATCGTTTTTCTCCTCACCGCAGCCGGCCGCAGCTCTTCCCGGCTGCTCCTCCGTGTTCTCCTTCTTCATCCTCGTTTCCCGTTCAGCCCTTCTTTCTTCTACGTATTTTTCTACCCCCCGCTCTCTTCCGTGCACTTTTGTTCTCGTGCCCTATCTGATGCTCGCTTTGTTCTCCTTCGATCGCTTTCACTTTTTGACGTATATTATACACGGCTTGGATTTTTGCTATCCTCCTCTCGATACCTGAACTCTGCGCGCTCTTTTGGTATAATTTGACGAGGGTAAATACCATACGGTTGTAAACGCATCACCATCATCGTTCGCATCCATTTTCAAGCTAGGTCAAAATACATTTGTGAAACAAGCTGATCGGCATTCTTATTCGCCAGCCGCAGCTGTCAAATATCGTGCCGAATAAGCAACGCTCAAAGTGTCAGCCGCAAGTTGTATGTATATACACAAGTGTCGCGCACTCAAGTCAGACAGATAACTAATACATTATAGGGTAAAAATAAGATGTACGGCATAATTGATGCTCGTCGCCTCGACGCGAAGCCCCTCGAGCGCAACAGCCTGTTTCGTCGTCCCCTGTATACATATTATACGGATGGTCTAATGCGAAACGAAGCTCTTTTAATTTGCATAACTCGAGGAGACCCCGAGGAGACGGCTCTTGAGCAGCGGATGAGTGTATGAGGAAGCACAAACACACACACGCCGGCTCGCATTAAAACAGCAGCAGCAGCAGCAGTTCCAAAGCCGTGTACCTATACATATGTGTATATAATGCCTCGTCCTCGCGTGCGTGTCAGCATGCAGCAGCCAGCGCACGCGCCCGATAAACTAAAGGGACGTGCCGGAGTGTCGCCCCAGCAGCAGCTCCTTCGGAAGAATGTCTCCCCGTTCCTCCGGACGCTATACATGTATAAATACACATACTTAGTTGCGGGATGCGGTGTAATTTAAGGCTTCGGCTCGCGCGAGGGAGATCAAGGGGGGAGGAGGAGGGGGGTCGATTGGCCTGGGAACGAACGTCGTTTTCCCCGGCGAGCAGAGCATCTATTGTATATACGTGCACGTGGGCGCGGTCGGGAACTCTTACCGCGGAACGCGGTGCAGGGACAAGTGCGCTCGCGAGAGACCGAGGGCGGCACGCGTGGAGAGCTCGAATTGTGCGCGACGATCATCGGGGGGGGGGGGGGGATGCAAAAAAAACCATCCGGGCTGGTAGCGCCCCCGGACGGCCTTTTCCCGCTTTCGTGCGCGGGGCCGCGACGCGACTTGATCGAAAAGCCGTTCTGTGGGCGAGTGACGATGACGCGCGGAATTCAGCGGAGCTCTTTCATCTCTCTCTCTCTGCCTTTGTTTCCCCCTCCTCTATCGCTCCAAGCGGCACGCTTAGCGCGTGAGAATCGTGTCGACCGGTTCGGTTTTTTTTTTTTTTTTGTTTGGCACAGCTTTGATAGCCAGTGCTTTTGGAAAGTTTTAAATTCCTTCGCCGCAGCTGTACATCCCCGCAAATTTAAAGGCGGGCAACAGTCGAGGAGAGCCCGGTCCTTTTTGCCGTGGACATTGCGCCCTCTGATTTCGCAAGTGTTGTTGAAAAAACAAGTCGCATCAAGTTCGGTTCGGTCGAGAAAGTCGGTTGAACTTACTTCGAGTGGCGCGTTCTGCCTTTTCCCCCGTTAAATTAGACTCACAGCTGCAGCTCGGTCTCGCCGGTGTATTCGGCAACTCACCTGTAAGCAATAAAAAGTTTTCAATTAGATTCGTCATCTGATTCACAAGTGATTTGTATAGAGTTACGAAATTATTGCGTGCATCCACGGTATGCTGCATAATACCCGAATGAATAAAGAACGATATTCAAGAGATGGTACAAAAAAAAGGGTGAACAGAAAAAAAAAACTCCATCAGTGGCGTGAAAAATCAGGCAGCGGAGTTGATATTCAGCGCACAGCTGTAGATCGATCAGTGCGAAGAAAAAAAAATGCGTCGGATCGGTCCACTCTGGCGCTACACAATTGGGAGCAACAAACTAACTCGTTTGGATCTCCCTGAGAAGCCTGGGGGGGCATTTAAAGGGAAACAGAAGATTAGGAGGGTACGCACCAGAGCAAATAAACAAGTATTCCGAACATCAAAGCGATACCCCTGCGTCCCACGAGAGCTGGCGAGCGAGCGAATTGCACGGCTACGGATAAAAGGTCTCTTTGGGCAGGATATACATATAGGTACAGGATATAGGGAGCACCACCACCACATACCCTGCACTGCACGTATATATGTATATATTATGTGTACATGTATCTATGTATGTATATATACGTGCAGCTGCTGAAGAGTCGAGGAGGCCGGGCATTAATTTGCCTTTCCAATTTTCCATTCCCATGAGTGGGCTTCCATCCCCTGTGCAAACGCTCTGCCCACGCTCGCACTGGGAGTTGGGATCCCCGATACACCCCCATTATGTATACCTAAACGTATATAACCCGTGCGGTTGAAGAGCGCCATTGATGAACCTGATGCCACGACTTTTGCGATATTTCACCGACGCGCGTACGTACAAGGATTTCTGTAGATGCACACACCTGTTTGGGGAAGGAAATTTGAGAGGAGAAGGTCACACCTGACCCCTTGCGGTATACAGGCAGCCCAAATCTCGGTTCGGCTTCTCTGAGATGTGAGAGAGATGCACACATTATATACGCCTAGATATACTCTCTTATAGAAAGGGGATTACACGAGGGCCACTGCTGTTGCGGGTAGCAAGAGACCCCCCCCCCCCCTCTCACACATACATCTATCTATCTATCTATCCCCGTCTGCGGATGTACTTACATACCGACTGCTCCTCTTCCAACGATCCCAACTTCCGACGTTTCTCTCAGACGCGCGCGGATTATCCGAAGAGAACAATGCAAGCGCCACCACAGCTGCTGCTGCTGCTGCTGCTCGAACTGTGATCCCGGCTTGATTAATTCATCATTCCGCTCTGCTTGGGATCGCTCGCCCGGCAGACTCTTCTCGGATAGTCCTGAACCGAGCTCGAAGAACATTGGCTCTCCTGCAGCACTTGGATCTCTCTTCACCTGAAGCAGCAGCAGCAGCAGCAGCAGCTGTCGGGTGTTGGGACGCGCGGTTCCGCAGACGCGGGTATTGACTAATTGCACTTCGGCCCTATCTATACGCACACACACACACACACATAAATGTATACATATTATAGGAACACTCGGATCGCCGTTGTGCTGCGCCTGATGTTCGCGTGGATTTCAAAACTATGTATGATACACGCGAGTACAACGAGAATCGTGGAATAAAGTAGTACCGATTCAACGACTCCCGCTACAAACTGTCAGCGGTTTTTATATTACTCGGGTGTTTTTATGTTTCATTTAAAAGATACCCGGGGATAAATATCGAAACAACGAGAAAACGTAAATGTCCGAGGGCGCTTTTCATTCCATATGATTACATGGTACGCAAGGATGCATGAAGAATTTTTCGTGCCCCGTATACGCGATTCTCTTTTCATTGCGTCATGCTCGTGAATTTTTTCTCCCGGCGACCCGTCGCCCCCCCCATTTCGGCCAATTATTTTTACACACCGGCGTGGAGTACGTTACGAAATTTGCATTATTTTTCACGAGAGACGCCCAGGGGCTGTCCCGTTAACAAAACGCGACTCTCCGTCTGCGCCTCGCATTTAAAATGTCATTCGAAATGTACCGAAATAATGAAGCGACTCGCCGAACAACATCCCCCCGCGTCTCTTCGACGGCATTCGGAGAGCAGCGCACGCACGTTTTCGCTCCAACACAATTATTTCACAACTCCATTTCTCTCTCTCTCTCTCTCCGCGCGTCCGAGCTCCGCGATACGCGTGCGCTTCGCGATCTTTCGGTGATTCACGCTCGATTTTCAGCCAGCCGAGTCGAACGGCGCTGAAAATATTCTCCGCGCCACGAGGGGAACGCGGACGCGCGCTTCGCGTAATTAAAAGTCGCGGTCCCGGCGAGCGATAAGTACCGCGCATTCTTGCGTATACATGCACATACATACCTGTACATTGTGAGCTCCATGCTCGCACCGCGCGTTCATTATGTCTCCTCTTTCGCTGATGGTTTTTAGCGAAAACGCACGCGCGCGCGTGTCTACCGAGCATAACTAATGACTTCATAGAACGTCGATGCTATGAGGCCTGCAGTCCGTGTAAAAGCAACGTATGAGTATCGGCCCAACGGGTCTTTCGTGTCCGCCGGTGTATGTGTTTTTGTACATATATTGTACATTTGCGCGTGCAATGATAGGCTGGTGCCATTATCCGCCGTACTCATGCATACCTGTACAATACTACGGGCTGCCGTGCATTATTTCACGTATCTCTTTCGAATGCGTATTATATATATGCATATACAACTCACGTTTGGAATGTAATACGTGCGCATTATGTTATACCTGGAATGTGAACGCCACCATGTATTAAAAACCCCCATTCGCACTGGGGGGGAGAGTGAGGATGGTATAATGTAATGATAGCGGCGATCAGAGTCGAATCGAGCCCTGTGCCATCCGATCAATGAACAAAAATGAGGCCTCGATTCTCAGTTGACGCGACGGTCATAATTTGGACACGCCTCGCGCTAATCTATCCCTGCAATCGTAAACACTGCCCGCGGATCATTTTTCCAAACTTGCTTCCCTCGTTCCCTCGCTCATCCCCCACACCCTGCATGCCCTGTCCGCAATATCATTAGGATACATCAGAGCCGCAGTAGGATAGCGATGAGAGGAGTATAGAATCAGAATTAGAATTAGAATTTATTTAATCGACAAGAGGCTCAGGGCCTTGCTTACTTATAGAGAGAGAGAGAGAGAGAGAGAGAGGGATCGATGCAAGATTAGCTTGATATGCAAGAGGCCCGGTTACCCTTTATAGTATAGTATTGGCCGCGGTATGGGTATATCGGGACTGAAAAGAACAAAAAACGTTGGGTGCCGTCCTTAAGCACACGCACGTATCGAAGGACATCGTGCAGGAAGTAGGGGGGGGGGGGGGGGGCGGGGGGGGGGGGGGGGGGGGGGGGAGGGGGCGGGGGCGCGGGGGGGGGGGTTGGGGGGGGGGGGGGGGGGGGGGGGGGGGGGGGATGGAGGCTTGTATATTAGTATCAGCAAATGACAAATAAAATGAGTACTGGAAAGAGGAGGCAACTACTCGTGCCGATGGTACGTCCGGCATAATTGTCCGCGTGCCTGTACAGCCATCGTCGATCCTAAGATCGATTGGAGGTGCATGAGAAAGACAGGATGGTATATGATATACCCATGGCTGTGCGCACTGCGCGCGTAATATCATCGGGGGTTTGTGAAATTGAAAGGGATTTACAAGGATGGTTCTTCGACAAGTCGTTATCAGGATATATTTTTGACGAAAAATTACATGTAGATACATCAGAAAATTTCAGGAATGTCGTATATTTTTTCCTATACTGAGAAGAAATTTCGTTGGTCTCTCGGGGCTAGGACGTCGCGAAAACGATCGATCCCATCCGCGCGTACGCGCAAGACGAACACTTTTTTTCCAATACTCGAAAGATTCCAAACGACCCTGTCGAGAATCCCACATCGGCGGGCGCAGCTCTCGGTGCCCATGTCCACGAACGACCGGAGAAACTTCCCCCATAGATGTATAATATGTGCCCCGCGTCCCCATCGCGGATCCACCACTTTCGCCTTTTGCGCGAGTGAAGCGAAATTCTCACTCCTGTTCAGGTGTTCCCCTCGCGCTCCCTCTCTCCCTCCGAACGGCGCACGATCCGCAATACCACCCCCCCCGACGCTCGTGCCGCTCGATTTCACTGCCGCACTCTTCTTCGCACACTCGCTCCGTAAGTATTCACAACGTCTGCGTCTCTTTTTCGCCTCTTCGAGGGGCCCCGTTCACGAGGCAGTTTGCAGAGTTAGACCGGAATATATTCCAAGGAGCACGCGTAACCCGATAGGTCAGTAGCGCACTGGAGAGCCCATCGGATCGTAATAATAGCCGGTGGATGAATTGATCCAGTTAGGGCGAGTCAGGGGGTGGGAAGCTCAACTTCGATGCGCAGGGGGGCACAAGTTTGATGGATCCAATGTGCACGGAACGTTAATAATCGTGGACCAGCCGAGCGAGACGGTCTTTGCATAGTATCGCGAAAAAAGTTCACTCGCGGGAAGGCCTACTCGAAAACAAACCGCGGATATTGCATACAGAGGGACGAAGGGGAAAGGGAGGGGGGCTCCTGTAATTAAATCTCAACTTTGACCCGGGCCCTGCTGGGCTTTTGCGACTCGTTACAGCGATCCGCCAAAGCCGTGGATAAGGCGAGCCAGAGTCTGATATTCTATGTATACAAACTACATACATACGCGGAAATGACGCACCCGAGATTTTACAATTCCAGCTCCGCGAGCACACGAGTGCCTCCCTCGAATATTGCACGCGCTCTTCAGCAGCGATCTCTGCCCCTTTTCGCTCCGCGTGTAATCGCACCTTCTTTCACGGGATCTGGAGCGAGCTAACGATCCGTCTGTCCCGGTCTTTTTTTTTTTTTTTTTTTTTTCTTTCCCTCCTCCTCAACGTCTTCGTCTCCGCGCGTTGCT
>JAPYYV010030930.1:0-12769 GCA_030522625.1 Copidosoma aretas | reverse complement strand
AAATACTATGCCGTTTTTAAAATTAGAATCAATTAAAATTTGTTGTGATGGTCGATCAAGGCAATAGAGGTGCCCACCGTACCCCACCTTCCCCCTACTTAGTGCCGCTTCAGGCGCGCTTAGCTCGCTGCTGATGGGCAGCTTTTAAAGCCGCCGTGGCTACTGAAGTGAGAGTGCATGAACGCACAAACTCAGCGACTCATCAGTGAGCAATGCACTGTGCACCAATGCTTTCGACTGCGGCAGAATCACTATCAGATAACCATGTCAATAACCGCTGCCAACAAATGAGCACAAAGCTTCCTCAACAACATTCTCTTGCAATTATTAAACTAAAAAAAAATTGAATGAAATATTAGAATGATTTAAAATGTGAAAAGAAGCGATTTTCATGCTTTATGATGTGAATTTATTTCGAAAATGACATAATTTTCACCCGAATAGTATAAAAAATATAGTTAAAATTTTTTTTAATTAAAAAAAATTGAACAAATAATTAGAACTTATTACTAAAATCAATATATGTGATATAACTATCTTGTAGTTAAAATATTATTTAATTATATAAAGCAATTCAATTATCTGTAGATCATTTTTACTTCTATATAGAAATAATAATTTGTAGCCCTTAATCTCTAGAATATGTTCATTCATTTTCGAGATATAACTTTTTTTTCGCAAAAATTTCATCATTTTTTTAATAAAAACTGAACAAAATAACTTATCAAGAACCAAAAAAAGGGGAAATAAAGGTATTTTTATACTCCATCGAATGAGATCATTGTAACCTTCTCATAAAAAATTTTCGACCCTTATTAAGACGAAAAATCAGTTTTTGACCATCAAAAATCGTTCTGGCTACCTTAATAAGGTATAAAACTTAAATTTTTTTCGAGCCGCTATAAGGATTAAAAAAGAAAAATTTTAAGCCCTGAAACATCAAAACGATCGTTGGGTTTCTGAAATATGACTGATTACACACACACACACACACACACACACACACACACACACACACACACACACACACACACACACACACATACAGAGAGAGAGAGAGAGAGAGAGAGAGAGAGAGAGAGACAGACATACTTTTTCTTAAAAAATGGTTTTTTCACTTTAGACACTATATAAGACATTTCTAACGTATTTCCACAAAAAATTTTTTTTTACCGATACAAAGCTTCCTATATGAGGAAGCAATATTGCTAAAATTTGTTTGAATTGAAAATAATTGAATGAATAATTATAACTTATCACTGAAATTGATGTACGTGATATAAATATCTTGTAGCTGAAATATTATTGAATTATATAAACTATTTAATTATTAGATAATTATCTATAGAATGAACCTATTGATGAAATCAAATTTAAATTTTTTCACTCTAAACACAGCAAAAACCGTTCTTTAGCATTAAAAATTGCTATAAAAATCCTGATGAGATCGGGTACAAGACGTCAAATCCTTTTGTGAACCTACATAAGGATATAAAAAGAAATATTTTGAGCCCTAGATCATTGAAATTATTTGGAAGGTTTCTTAGATATAACTGATAAAAGAAAAAAAACGCTACCAATAAATTAGCACGAAGCTTTCCCAACAACATTATTCTGCAATTATTTAACTAAAAAATAATAAAATAAAATGTTAGAATGATTTAAAATGTGAAAAGAAGCTATTTGTATGCTCTATGATGTGAAATGATTTCAAAAATAATATAATTTTTACCTGAATAGTACAAAAAATATTATTGAATTTTTTTTAATTGGAAACAATTGAACAAATGACTGGAACTTATTACTGAAATCGATATACGTGATATAACTATCTTGCAGTTAAAATATTATTAAATGATATAAAGCTATTCAATTATCTATATAATATAGGTATGATGAAATCAAATTTAAATTTGTTTACTCCAAAAACATCAAAAACGGTTTTTTTAGCATTAAAAATTGTTATAACAACCTTGATAAGGTACAAAACGTAAATTTTTTTGTTAACCTATATGGAGATATAAAAAAAAACATTTGGAGCCCTACATCATGAAAATCATTTGGAGTATTTCTGAGGTATGATCGACTGATTCTCAAAAAAAAAATTGTGGATTTTCTTCAATAAAAAAAATCGACACCAAGGAAAAAAAAAAATTTGTTAATTAAACTAAAGCTGTGTTAATGCTCTATGAGATACAACTCTTAAAGCAATCGCTTTTAAATTTTTTTACTCAATTACTAGCAAGAAACCGCTTTTTCGACATAAAAAACTGTTACAATAACCTTAATAAGATATGAAACTTGAATTTTTCTTTTTTAATTATTGCAAGGATATCAAAACAAATGTTTTAACCGTTAAATTATCGAAATCACTCAAAAAGTTTCTAAGATATGAGTGGTTTTCTACAAAAATCTCAGTATTTCTTAAAGGTAATTGTTCGGAATAGCGGCTTTTTCGAAAAATAAAGATAAAATTTTTTTTCACTTTATATGATAGTTCTATGTCATTCATGTCCACTTGATCTAGCGCAACAGGTAACCCAACAGGTAACCCAACACCACCCAACCCCCCAAAAGTGTATTCCGAGCGAGCCAAGCGAGCGAGGTCGCCTGTATGCGGTCGGTACTGTATGCGTTTGGAACTGTCGAGGCTGCCATTGTAGAAAACCCTAGGTAAATACCGGAAAAGTACTTTGTATAATTATATATATAAATAGAAACTATCGCTTATTATGAAAACTAATTTTTATGGGAAACGTATGGGAAAATATATGATGCGCGTATATATCATTTTGAAAAAAAAATTTTATTAATTTTTTCTAAAAAGTTAAATTTCCCATGATAATTAGTTTTTATGGGGAATTTATGGGAAATTTCATGGTGCGCCTGTATATTATTGTTTGAAAAAGTGTTTAAAATACGTTGAAGGGGAAAAAAAAATTTTATCTCCATTTTTCAGATAAGTCGCTATTCCGAACAATTACCCAGCCTTAGATCCTTTGGTTGTTATCGTGAATTCCCCACTACTCGGGAGGTGCCCCTTGAGTCCGCTCTAAACCTCATACACGTGAGCATACAACGTGTAACGCAACGGGTACTCGTTCAATGCAGCGAAGAAGGCGAGCAGAAGCGATGTAAATTAAGTTGGACCCCGCAGAAAGATCCTGAAGAAAACAAAAGTGGTAGGGGGGTGAGGGCAGAGAGGTCATCGACGTTGGCCAGTCCGGGGGAGAAAGACGAGAAAGAGGCAGAGAAGGTCCGGTCATCGGTCGGAAAAAGTAACCTCTTGCCTCAACCCGAGCTCCGGTGCTACAGCGCTTTGCACTTACGCTCAGTGTCGATTAGGGCCCGTTATACGGCTTCGCTGCCACTTGCGGCGGTGTGGGTATACGTGTCTGCCGAAAGGTCAAGCGCGCGCGGGCTAGGGTATGATCTGAACAGTGGTCTTTTATGCGCTGGTGGCTCGCGATTAAACCGGTTTTCATGGCTGACTTTATTTTAGGTGAGTGGTGAATTTTATTTGCAAATGTACATGGTACGAATATCAATCGATTGGTATGCCAGCTCCACGCCGAATTGAAGAAAGTTGTCGGTATAGAGTAGCTTTACGGCCTCGTTGGCCTGGAGGATGTTCACTTGATGTTAATATTCAAATTTTTATGACGACCATGAGCTGAAATTTCATCCCTGATCTTCTCATTATAAAATATTATATGTCGAACACTTCAAATGGCATGGGACATCTACTTTCCGATGAAAGGAAATGGTGTCTCGATATGTGTGTCGCAAAAAGTTCTCGATTGTTCCTTTGAAAAGCAGCTGTCTGCCATGCTGCTTTTATCTTGGTTCTAAAATGATAGCGGCATGTTTCATGATAGACTTTTCGAATAAGTAAAACATCTCAGTGTTTAAGGGAAATACGAAGTCTCGTGAGCATGCTTGGTCCAACAATTCAATAGGAGTGAAGTAGGAAGGGTTAAAACAAATAATAAATAATAATACATTTGGAAAAGTAATTAAAATAAAACCATAGAAGTCGGGAAGAAAAAGTGGTTGATGGTCAAAAGCTGCTCAAAATGGAAAAGAGAAGTAATAAAATATTTTTAAAAAGTAAAAAGAGGTTTGGAAGAAAAGGATGTGTACGCATACAGAAGGCAAAAACTAATGATTTTAATCTCGGAGAAGAAAGAGAGTTTTTCGAAAAAGAGTCCGATTCTGTTCTGCGCGTACATTTCTGAATTAGAAAAGGAATTTTCCGATGGAGGGGTGGACTGTCCAAAGCTGGGTAACACGAGATTATGGCCTCTAGACTGTTACATGTTGATGACTTAGTGCGTCTTGCATCCAATAGAGAGGCTTTACTGGACATGCCTGATATTTGAATAACAATTTTAAAGGTAAGAAAATTGTTGTTGAGCGCACAGAAAATCAAAGTTCTAGTTTGTAATAAAAAAGGTAGAAGTAAGAAAGAGAATCGGAAGTGGGAAAACAAAGTAATAGAGATAGTTGATGAGTTCAAATATTCAGGTTTTATATTCAATATGTATATTACTTATAAAGATGACATCGGATTAATAGAAGACAACCACAGCAATAAAACTAACCAGATGATTCGGTGAAAATAAGTACACTTGTAAGGAAAACTTTTACAGGCGGTTGATGTTCTTCGATTCACTAGTATAGAGTTATGTCATACGGGGCAGAAATTTGAGGTTGTGAAGAAATAAAAGAGTTAGAGAAAATACAGACGAATAATTTTAGATTGGTTTTGAAATTAGTCTTCTGTAACAGATTCAAGCTTAAATTAAACTGAGGAGAAAGAGCAATCAAATTTGAACAAACATTATGAAGAGATGCAGTAGACTAGTAAAGAAATATTGGAATGAGAAAAAAAATTATTTTAATAAATTAGACTTAAGTATTAAGGGAAGAAAAAGTTCTTGGACAATTGAGGTCCAAGCAAATTAGCGATAAACATAGAAACAGAAAGAATTGCAAGGAATATATACTATATTAAATGTGCAAAAAATAGGGGCAGAGGTATAGAATGTTGCAAAGTATAGTACCTATAGGATTCGTTGCTGATGATTTCGCTGGTGAATATGACGGATCAATTATAAAAAGCATATTAACTTGGGAATATTCCAATTGGTACTTTTGTCCATGAAACGTGAATATATTCCGCTTACTACTGTGCTATTTACATTCTTGAAACATTAAATTAATTTTTCGAAACCTTCAAAAAAGAAGTCTCGTATAATTTTTGAGACCTTGAACAGAGATAAGACGAGATAAGACTTTCCATTTGGATCAAGTCTTGGACCCCGTCTGGTCTCGTCTCAAAGGTTGTATCACACATGCCTAGTGTGGAGCTGTAACAGTGTATTCATACACATTTTCTATCTACATTAAGTAAAGCTCATCACACTTTTCCCCACTATCTTATACTACGGCGCAAGTCTTGGACAGTATACGTTACGACTGCTCAAGTGGGGCGCGGCACAGTAGTCTGAAAACGACGCTTTTTGTCAAAAAATCGGCCTGCACAACAATTGGTAACCGATTAATTCGATTTTTTTTTTTAATTTACAGTGGAGATTATCAGCTACAACGTATCACTGCAAGTTTTTTGATTAAGTGCAATATAACCTTAAAAATCTTAAAAAAATTGTATTATGTGGTATATAAAAAAAAAAAAAAATTATCATAAGCTACTCAAAAAGACTACCTAAGATGCTTTTGGTAAAATATTGCGTATAAAGCTGTATATTGGCCACTATTTTGACCAAAGTAGGACCTTCATATCCTCTATAAATACAACGGAACACTTTAGTTTCCAAAACGTTGTCTACTCTTTGACAATATTGTTGAAATTAAGAAAGTAACGAAAGTAGCTAATAATATAATTTATTCCAAAGAATGTTTTATATTCTTTTTGGTATCACACATAACCTCAAAATAAATTTTTTTTAATTTTTACTCGTTGAATACTGCTATAAATACAATTCATAGAAGCAAAATTGTTGAAAAACATTTACTGATGCGTATTAACCAGAGAAAATACTTATAAGGGCGTAAGGTTATACAATATAACCTTAAAAAATTATTTTATGGGCTGTTTTATCCCTAACATTACATATTTTTGATTTATGGCAAAAAAAGGTGACTATTAAAAATATTATGTCGTAGAAAATTGTTAATTGTGAAGTTTTTGTTCGATGTAATATGCATTCATATGATTTAGAAATTGTGACCACGAATTCCAAGCACTCGAATACAGAGCTTTGAATTATTACAAGGTCGAATAACTTTAGAATTCATCACAATAACTGATCTATATTAAATGAGGTTGATAAAAATATCTCCTTGAACAATAATCATCTTAATCATAATATGATAAATAAAACTGAGAATAAAATTTGTTCACATTTTTATTGCCTTCAACATAACCTCATATAATGACCAGATCAAAAGCACTTTAGAATAGTTTACAGATCAGTTTTTAATCAATGCAATAATGTTTAGTGATCAATCTGAGTTGTACTTATTTATTTTCTATTTACAATATATAGCTATAATATTGTTGCTATAATAATTTAAAATAGTTACACTATTAAATTTTTTTTACACCTTTAGTAAACCCTTTGCTTTTACTTCCTTTTTCATCATACGTTTTGAAAATTTTTAGGTTCACGATTTTTTAAAACAAATTATATTGATTATGAGTGAGGTTAAAATTACTCAAACATTACTTATTGAATTGTATATTGAGATAAAAAATATTTGATGAAAGTTTCTGAGCCCAAAGGCAAATTCAAAATCACTGTTTCTTATAAGCGCAAATCTATAAGAATACGGTGATAGATATTAAACGACTTATAACCTAAACTGGAAAAGTTACGAAGGTATTTATTTCTACATCAGATTTCTTGTAACATCTGTAGGAACGTTTATTTTAGCTTTATTTATCGTATTATGATTCAAATTATTATTTACGTTATTGTGATAGAGTCTAAAGTGATTCCACCTCGTAATAATTCAAGGCTGTGTATTTGACTGCTTAGAATTCGTAGTTACAATTTCTGAATTTTATGAACATATGATATAATCTCGAACAAATACTATACACTTGATAATTTTCGACGACACGATATTTCGGATAATTATTCTTTTTGGCCACAAGTCAAGCAAATGTAAAGTTAGCCACAAGAACAGCCCAATAAAATTTTTTTTGTGGTTGTATTGTATAATTTTACGCATTCTTAAGTACTTTTATCAGGTAGATATAAATCAGTGAATCCCTTTCAACAATTTTGCTTCTATGAAATGTATTTGAAGCGGTATTTAATGAATCAAAATGAAAAAAATTTATTTTGAGGTTATGTCTAATACCGAAAATACAAAATGTTCTTTGAAACAAATTATTTTATTAGCGACTTTAGTTACTTTCTTAATTTCAACAATATTGTCGAAGAGTAGACAACGTTTTTGAAATTAAAGTGTGCCGTTGAATTTATATATATTATGTAGATCCTACGTTATGTAGCGTAGTGACACGTTGTAGCTGATGATCTCCTCCGTAAATTAAAAAAATCGGTTAAATCGGTTACGAATTGTCTTGCAAGCCGATTTTTTGACAAAAAAACGTTGTTTTCAGCCCACTGTGCGCGGGTTCGAATCCCGGTCGGATCAACTCGGAAATTATTTCAGAGTTGTTTCCGGCTGGAATTGATTCCTAAGTCTCGCGTCTAGTTCTGCACTACAGGGCGATCCGGAGGTAGGCTCCATGGGCGCTCTGGGAAGGTGCAGGACTAGTTAGAGTAAGGTGGGGTACATGGGAGGCAAGAGGGTCCTGCACCACAGGGCGACCCGGAGGTGGGCTTCGTGGGTGCGCTTCGTGGATGCTCTGGGTAGGTGCAGGGCTACTTGAGGAAATGTTGGATCCAGGGGAGGAAAAAGGGAGGAGGCAGGGGGGGTAGTAGGACAGGGATTATAGGTAAAGACCGGGATTAAATTAAAAGGGGTTGTAGTAGGGGTTAGGATTAACACCTACCACACCAAGGTGGTAGAGGGTGCCCGTGAAAATCAACTTAAGTAAAAAAAAAAAAAAAAAAAGTACATACAACTGCCGGCAAAGGTATAAGAAAAAAACTTTAGATAAAAATTACCAAACAGGAATAAAAAAAAGATTCAAAAATATTCTGTGTTTTTAAAAGAGAGTGACTTATACTGTAACGGCAGTGAATTTAGATCTTGATTCTTCTCGTGTCATAGATGCTAATCTCCATAGTTTTGTTGCGGTGGAATCTTTGTGGCTGTTGGGGGAAAATAGAGACACGGTTATGACATCACATGAATAGATACATGCTTAAAATAAATAATCTATGAAGAGGAAGAAAAATGAATGAAATTAGAGTCACAGAGATCCGAAGATAAACGTGTTCAGTCAGGCAAGAGACAAGCACCTTGGAGGTAAATATAACGATATAAAGATCAGGGGACCGATACATATAAAAATTAGAATTTAAATGTATCGATGATAAACAGTTTTATTAATGTAAGAAGTCAGAAAAATTATAAAATTAAGAGGTATTTACAATAATAAAAACAAGCAACTACAGAAATACAAAGGGGACTATAATTATACAGAATTATTAAGTCAAGAACAAAGACAGAAAGACAAAATCACGTAAATATAAGCTTAGAAACTTCGAGACAAAGCTATACAGTCATACATAAAGAGAAACAATAGTGTCAAGGATTTGGGGAAATTTGTATTAAGATTTAGAGACAGATGCACAGATGGAGATATAGACAGAGGCATGAAATACAATATTAGAGTCATGTATATGCAGGGTCATAAGATAAGAGAAAAATTATACAAATATTAGGATATGAGGATGACAGAGAAGATACCTACATAACAAACACATCACTTATGAATTCAATCCAACAATCCAACTCATGTTTCGGTAAACCAATTTTGCATCTTAGCTTTCGGAGGTTCAAGTCAAACAAAAGATGGAAATAATAAAACATTATTTGATATGATAATAATAATTTAAACAAATTTATTGATGTTTGATTGTTATTATTTTTTCAATATTTACTTGTAACAATTAATTTATTTTTTCAATGTTTACTTGACATAAACATTCCAAAAAAACATTTCAATGCATTGCTTGATTGAGTTTATTTCTTAAATCTGATATACGTTCTAAAAGATACGTCGATGCGATTTTTTTTTTTTTAACATACATGCATAGCTTTTCATCACATTAAATTTGACATTCATTAGGAGCAAGAAATATGTTCATTGCAATGAATATAGTATAACAAAGAAGCTTTAGAAGATGTGTAGTATAGGGGCTCTGGCTCATTCAACATTAACAAACATTATATCAGATATTGTTTCTAAACTTTGTTAAACATTGTCATAATCCTACAAAAGAAGTACAATACACGAGAACAGCATTGTATGTACTGAGTCTTTTTGGATCCCGCACATGAATCGTATGCCTAAATTACCCCATAGCGCAACAATTTATGATCACCAATCAATATTTTTCACGTAAACAAAGACACTATCAGATAATCTTATTGACTTCTGTTATATAACGCGTGCACTGAATCAATATTATTACAAAATGTTCTTATCTTAAAACGTCACAAAGTTAAGTGTCAAAGTACACTACGAATCCATAATAAATTTCACATACATATAAGATTTTAAGAAAGCGTAATTTTAATTGCTAATAAGTTATAAATGTTATAAAATGAAACTTAATTCTATTAAGTTGGTCATTTGATATACAAATAATATTGTTCACACTAACTTTTTTATAGAACTAATGTGAGTAAAATGTTTGATCGGCTACTTTGAGAATTATTTTTGTTAGAAAATATCAAACGTTTCCAGCGTCAAGAGAAAAATGAATAGAAATTTGTCTAGATTCCCAAGCAATATTTTCAGTTACTCTTTTACTGTTGTTCATGTTACTATCATACATATCACCGTATTAGATACAGTTCCCAGCGTACATGAATGAAATTCTCGTGTAATCTTTTACGACCTACTACTGATTTATGACTGATTGAATGTTACCGGAAATCTTGAAAATTGTTCTCTTATGAAACTTTTATAACACTGTACATATGTTACGTGAATATAAAAGATGTATAAGTAACGCGTACAAAAGAATTAAAGTGATTATTTAGCTGATAATAAGCCAAGACAAAAATGTGCTTCCCTATATTGGTCTTAGCTCTTTTTAGTGTAACAGATGCTGCCGAAACGCCTTTAAAAACTGAATATGAATGGAAGTACATAGATCTCGATTGGGAATCACAAGCTCAAAGAAATTGGTTCGCTGAAAATGGTCTTTATGATCCAAAAGCTATAATCCCTATAGACGTGGAACAAGTAGAAGGTAAGTTACTATTGCAAATGGTTTTTTGAGTTTGTGAAATATTATTTTTGATCTCATAATTAAAAACAAAGTAATTAAAATCTGTGAACGACATAATAATAACTGTACAAGTTACTTGAGATGTTTGAGCCAACATTGTTTGATACTTTTAGATGGACGAACATTTATTACAACAATGAAAGCCAAAGGTGTACCAGCTTCTTTATACACTGTTACTTCAAAGATTAAAAAAGAATCTGGACCACTTCTGAAACCGTATCCTGATTGGACTTGGTATAACACAGTTAATCCTTGTGATGGTATTATTGGCGTAATGAGAATTGCTGTAAGTCTTACGTTAATACCTTTAACGTGCTTTTTTTTGTAATAGTCTTGTGATAATAATGTTGTCATGATAAATACTAGACCGACGAGTGCAACAGATTATGGGTACTGGACAGTGGAATAATAAATAGTAACCAAGTTTGCCCAGCTAAGTTACTAGCGTTTGATTTAAGGCATGACACATTAGTCTTTTTCGAAGAGTTGAGTAATGATGTTACTCAAAACGAAAAAGGACAAGGGTTCTTAGTTACTCCTATTGTAGAAACTGAAGGTCCGAATTGTGAAGATGTCACGGTAATATGAAGTGATGAAAAAATTGGTAAATTTAAAAAAAGTTTTCTTTTAATAAACGTCATCATAAAACAGTGCCAATGTTGCTTATCTTAGATATATGCAGCGGACACCGAAGGATACGGCTTGCTGGTTTGGCATAACCATAAAGTAGTACGGCTAAACCATGCCGTTTTTTCAGCTGACTCAAGGCATGCAAAATTAAAGATATTAGATACTGAATTTGAACTAGCAGACGGTGTTTTGGGAATGGCTTTGTCACCAAAAAGATGGAATGATGCAGAACCCCGTCGTTTGTACTTTCGGCCACTGGCTTCTAAATGCCTATATTCTGCTGATACAGGAAACTTGAAACAAAGTTTAACCGGTGCCTCTGTGGAATACACCTCAGGCATTGATATTTTACCAAGCCAGTCTGTGACTATGGCTTTTTCTTCTGATGGCACGTTATTTTACAGTCTTACCGAAGAAGTTGCGATTGGCTGCTGGAATTCTCGACACCCAATGGAAGCTAAATATTTAGTAAGTATTTTGAATTATATATTTTTTTTGTTTACTTGTTAATTCTTAATTTCTGGACCCACAAGAAAGATGGATATTGTTTTAATTGTACTTTGAGCTCCCTAAAGTAATAAATCTTTTTTTTAGGGTATACCGTTAACAGATACTGAGAGATTACAGTTTATCAGCGGTATGAAAGTGAAAAAGCCACCTTTTCCACGGAAAGAGTACTTGCTTGTGTTATCTAACAAGTTTCAAAAATTTTTCACATCCAGTATAAATCTAAATGAAACGAACTACCGTGTTATGACAGCTCCTGTTTTTGATTTTGTGAAAGGAACCATGTGTGACCTATGGCACTCACCCAAAAAAATAATTAGACAGCCTTTTTTATGAAATTTTTGGAACCGTTGATTGTTAAAGGTTTGGAATAAGTGGTTAGTGTAAAGAAGTATTATATTTTATGCACGTGTTATAATTAACATCTTCACAATTATTGTCTTGCATGAGAAATTCGAAAATTTATAGTCAAATGTACAACTGCATGCCATCCCTCCATATTTTTCGTTACCTTTAGTACTGCTAAATGGCTGAGATTCAACTGGGTTTTGTTTGACATTGTGTATCATGACCTGGCTCTTAATAGACTACAACCTACCTATAATTGACATGGAGAGCAGAACGTACCGTTTAAATACTACACATGATAGACTACAAATTCTTTTGACAATTTTCGTTGAACTTCACGCAAAATGATGAATAATTTTTCCTGTCCGCAATAAGAAAGTACAAGGCATAAAAATAGCATTGAAATGAATCACGTGCTTAATATTTCTAATAATGTTGATGATAATGTTTTATCTATGTATATTGCTGTTTACTAAGAATCATTCAAATACATTCTAAAAGAGAACAATCTGAGACACATAAAAACCAAGCTAAGCTATTAAATTAATTTACATTTGAATTTTTGAATTTTTACAATTACATGTAAAATACAAGCATTAATGTGAAAATTTAGTTTTTTAAGCAAATCAATGTTTAAGTAAATTAAGTTTGAATGCAATTAATATAAAAATCGTAAATTATTGTTTAATGTTTTCTATACTTCAGTTATGAAATTTTCTACAAAGTTTAACATTATATACGTACAGGTGATGTGCTCCGGATAATGTTGATGATAACTACATGGAAAATTTCACAAAAAAAAAAAAAAAAAAAAA
>JAPYYV010030929.1:0-13224 GCA_030522625.1 Copidosoma aretas | reverse complement strand
GCAAAACCTCCCCCCCCCCCCCCCCCGTCGAATGTACGGCTTCTCTCTCTCTTCTGTACATGCTTGCGCACTCGTGCCAAAACGACCGGGACGAGTTCGTCCCGACGAATGTGTTCGCGATACTTTTCTTTTTTTTTTTTCGCTACGGGAGGGACGATTTGGGTATACGAACAATACCTGTACATGGTCCGTATTAAAAATTCGCCGGTCGCGCGAATTTCGTGGTCCGAATTCGTGCGGTGGTATTTTGCAGCGGCGAAAAAATTGCAGGGCGAAGAAATTATCGGCGCAGGGCCGTCATCGGGTAGGTTGTATATCGGTACAACGATCGTATAATATGTAATCTTTGCCACTGCCATGTCGTCGCCGCGTCGTGACGCTCCGTGTATATACATGTAGCAATAACAACGGCAGGGTTTAATTTTCGCGCTTTGAACTCTGACGTTTGGCTCTTATATCTGGCTTATTATGGCCCGCTCGATCGTAATTGTCGGATTCGTGCCGGAGAACGGGAGAAGAGCCGCTGGCACGCTCGGGGAAAATGACAACGATTCCTGCAACGCTGGTGGTGCTTTTGTGGTGCGGCGCCATGCTTTATAACCGCTCGGAACGCGCGATTTAGGAATTACTTCATCCTTGCGACATTCCGCCCTCCCTTCGCTCTTTGCTTTTTTTTTCCCTTCAAATGTGGTGGCTCAGAGTGATAATTATTGGATTCACGTATGCAGCGCTTCGACCACCTCCCGTCCGTTCAATCGCCACAAACGTTTCACCGGGCGAGACGCGAAATTAAAATACGGAATGTCGATGACGATGCGTTGGACGAACTCGCGATGAATTTGCAATAAACGTTGAACTCGTCGGGTGGCGTGTTCAGTAGAGACGGAGATAAAATAACGCACTCGATATTCTACAGTCGCGTATAATAAAACGGACCCACAGTCATCAGGGTAAATTAAATTAACGAAATTCCTCGGTGGCCCGTTTAATGACGGAGCCCCTGTCGAAACGCGCGACGTTTTCGCAAGAGGTGCTAATGAAACAGCTCCGCGCGGTCCATCGATGTACAGGGTAAGTACACGACGCAGCCGCCGCCGCCGCCGCCGCCGCAGGCTTTTGTATTATTTAATCAACGCTGACAACAGCGACTGCACAATATAATGATGCGGACGAGGCTTATAATGATACACGCGGCGCATCGCGCGGCAGTGATGATTGTACACAACGTGTCCCGCCCTCCTTAAAAATCCAAACGGCGACAATGCACCCGACGCCTGCCCGCGGCTGCAGCTATTACGTTAATTTGTATGTACACGACGTTATTGCGACGTGTCCCGCTCTCTCTCGAAATACATCCAACCCGGCGACGATTGGCCCGCCTGTCGCGGGCTCTTGCGCAACGCCCCAAGTACATGGTGTGCAATACACCCAAGGGTAATATTTCGCGTGCACATGCATTATTCGTCGTTGTCAAAAGTTACACGGCGTGAATTATTACGGAAACGCGTAGCGCGAGACAGCAGCAGCAGCGCCGATTAGAAAGTTTGATTTTCGGGACCTTTCGATTTTTACGCCGAGCGTACGCGGATGGATGAGATACGCGCCGGCGACGACGACGGGCGTGGGGGGGGGGGCTAACAACAACAACAACACAACAGCAGAGTCTCGATCCTCCTCTGCAGCACGAGCGCGCGTCCCATCCTCCGGCGTTGCTTCATCGGCGTCGTCATCCGAGCGGTCCGCGACTTTCACGATCGATAAGGGGCCCATCTCCCTCGACCTTTACTTTCTCGCAAATACACGTTCAGAGAGTTGCTGGATAAGTACCGGTGGTGTACTGTATACGCGCTGTCCATGTATATTTGGCGTGTGAAAAGCCACGACGACGACGGATACACATCATACATCCACCCACCTATATCGGCCGATGAATTATTGTGGCCCCTGCGCGTGCGACCACCACCACCGCCGATCGGACGATCTTGATATTATTTACCGTCTCTCCGTATACACCACGGAATAAATGTATTCAAGGTATGATAACTCAGAACTGTTTCCCAACCGTACGCGGAACACAAGATATACAGACAAAAAACACGGAAAAAGCAAAGATACAACTACAACCATGATACATGCAACTGTATAATATAGTATACAGCTGCTGCTGCTGATGATTCAGTTTTTCAATCCTCGCACCAGATTCGGCCCCGATGGCGCGCTGATCATCGTCGAGCTCTTCTCTCTCTCTATCCTCGGATCAGATTTTTATCCCGGAATTCCCGTGTGAAAGCGCACGCGACGCGCGCGCCTCCCGCGGCTGCGGCGGCCCCGAAAGAGGCCACGCGATAAAAAAGCCGAACGAGCGGCGAGGAGAGGATGACAACTCGCCCGCGGGCGACGACGACGCTCCGCGCATATCTCTCTCCCTGCATCCTCCTCCTCCTCTTTACCTCCTATTATACATGTATATATATATATATATATATATCCCTCTCTCGCACACAAAGCGTTTGGAAAGTGTGCCGTCGAAAGGTCAGCGCTGTAAAGATGTCTCTCTCTCTCTCTCTCTCTCTCTGATATTATGCGGTGTGTGCAGTGCAGAGGGGCTGCTGCGCGTGCAGAGTGCAGTATATTGTATTTATAACCCGGCCTCGACCGGAGAGTGGGATCGCGGGGGAGGAACGATTGCGGGTAGCCGTCGTTCCGAGAGCCGCGGGACCTTAATTCTTTTTGTTTGTTTTTTACTCAAACCTCACGCGGCTGGAGCGATCCGTACGTGCGGTAGCGTTACACGGTGACGGCTCGTATATGATGTATTTCTCATTTTAAATTGGTCTTTTGCGGCACGAGAAAAATGTAACGTGTGTGTTAATGCAGATGGGTCAGGGGGTGGTTGTTGGTATATAACATAGCAGCAGCAGCAGCAGCAGCAGAACACAGATCTAATTGCACCAATCTGCTCTGACCGAGTTGTATTTATAGTGCGGACTGGGATTGGCTGTACACAAAGTCACATGTACCCTTGGAGCATGAGGAGAAGTCGGACGTTTCAACGTTTCAACCTATATGATGTCGGCATCTGCAGTTTAGGGCAAAAAGCAACATTTTTCGAATCCACAAATCAAAGAGTTACCGTCGTTCAGGGGGACAACAAAAAATAGTAAAAATAAAGAAAGAAGGTATTATTTAAATATCATTATTCCGTAACTTTGGATGATTTTGTTTCATCACCAACTAGCCCCTCCCCTTACCTGCATTCCCGCTTCGTCGAACGGCTCGATACCCGGAAAGCGTCAATGACTCACCCCTCGATGCGTCTCGATGCCCATACAGAACACTCTGCACTTGATGGACCTCCAATAGAGAGTGCACCGAGTGCCTTTTAAGGAGCATCCGCTCAACGTCTCATCCTTACACAACGTATACCTGTACGTTTGTAATTGCGTGAGGCGATTCCTCTTGCTAGTGTATAATATATAGGTATAGCATATTATCTGTGATGCACTGTATTGTCTACAACTACTACTATTACGGTCTACTGCGCGTTATTGTTGTATTATGTATACGTGTATCGTTGTCTCGGAGGAATTTAATACCATTTTAATAATAGTGATTTCACGCACCAGTGAACCACAAAAGAGCCCCCTATACCGAGACCCAAGAACCCATCAGTCGACCTTATCCATTGTCGTCTTTGTTTCGAATATATAGGTAGTAAGTAGAGAAGAGGCGCTAATTTGCATCCTCTGCCGCAGGAAGAGAAATTTATACCTCGGTGCTTTCCCTTTCCATCGGCCGCCGCGCTCCTTTCGGGCATGGAATTCCAATCAAACATTTGCATACTGTATTTTATCATACATATACTAATACTTACACAATTATTCCGTGAGCTAGAGACGACGACGACGACGATGATGATGTCGTTTCGACTTACACTTTTGTCGAAACGCGACGTGACGTTATGCAAATGCTATAGTCGGTGAAAGTGAAAATACCAGCAGACCTTGATTAATTATTATTCAGCGACGCGCGGGCTTAACGAACGAATTGATAAAGCTTCCTGGACTTTACAGTATACAAGATATTACTCTACACGGGCGATGGCCGCCGCGCCGATGAATAATGCAAGCAGCTGATGAAACGGGTATTTAACGCACAGATGAGGTACGTAACTTATTACCCCCTAGCTCGTGCGCGCTCCGGCTTACGGAAAAATCCCCAATAATGTTTATTAGTATACTATATTTTATGTGCCGTACATAACGTGTGTACCGCACGAGTAGTTGTACCTTTTCCAACGTCGTGACGTTTCGTCCGCGCAACGAGAACTGATTGATATCTGCAGCACGGGGCGAATGGAGTGCAGTCGTCGCGCACGGGTTTATCGAGCAGAGTCTGAGGGGGGCCGAAGACGCGCTCACGTACATGTATATAGTAATGATAATAATCCCCCCGAGCGATCTACCCCCTCCCCCCCCCCTTGGCTGATAAGCCCAATTTAACGAAGCAAGTTTCGCTTTGACGTTTCCACGCTCCGCACATCCGCATATACACTCGCGAGCATTCGAACATCCAGAGCGGGGTCCGCTGGAAACATCATCGCAGCTTCATATCGTCCGGGATCCCCCGCTCCGACATCCGTCAAAGCAGCGGCTTCTTCCCTCCTCCCTTTCAGCATTAGCTCTTCGTCTCGACTCGCGTTCATTATCTCTTTCTCTCTCTACTGCGACAGCTTCTCCCGCCCCGGGCCGGGGCAGCTGGCTGTGAAAAGAGCTCGTTAAAATTGCCCCTGGCCCCATCGAATCAGCGAATTTCCACGTACCGCGGTACGCGCGGTCCGGCCCGCTGTACAGGGCGAGGTATGGAAGAGGATATGCGGATTAGCGTCCTCCCGGGGCGTCCATGAGGCGGCCGGGCGCGCGCGTTTTTTAATTCTCTCGAAATACGAATGCGGGGAGCGGTGCTGCTGGCCCGCGTAATTGCTCGTAAAAGCTGCGGAGAGCCCGAGGTAGCTCCGCGGAATACGCGTGATTAAATTTCGCGGGCGAGGGACTGGTGTGCTGCGCTCGATCGGGGCTCTTTCTTTCCACCCGCGAGTGCTGTACCTGCCCGAAATAAGGGGCGTGGGGATTTTTTCAGCACCGCGCGCCCGAACGGAGGTAGATCGAGGCTCTGTTGTTTTTCCCCGCCACGCTTCGTCGCCCTCGCGCCTCGGTGTCCGCGGGTGTGTCTTTGCGCGGCGGCAGCGCGCACCAGACGAATCGTATGCAAATGCCCTCCTTGATCGGCTATTCGGAAAATTCGAGAGCGCAAACCTTCCGCTTTTTTCACGCCTTCGTGCGCCCCAACGTGCTGCCCCCGGGGGGGGGAATTGGAGTTCTGGGTTTGCGTGTGCCCCCCCCCCCCCCCTCCGGCTCTTGCTCTATTTTCCTTCGCAAAAACAACAGCGAATTTCAAACGACCCGGATGAAATTTCGATCCCGCTCCGAGGTCCGAAAGCCCGAACTCGGAGAGTTTCATAATTTTTCAATCACTTTTTCAAATACACTCCCGAGCCATTGAATTAGCGGGCGAAACTTTTCCCGGCACCCCTAAATACCGCGTGCGCGTTATACATACCTTTTCCCTGCACCCACACCGGAGAATCGATCTCCACGCGAGTCGAAGCCCTCGAAAGCTCTTTTTTTTTCTTTCACCAGCGAATAGGGGATAAGGGTGCCACGCGCAAGAGCTGTACGGGTAGCCCAACGGCAGAATTATGGCGTGCTGGATGCATAGGAAGTACAGGTCAGGCCTTTTAAACTTACGGGTTTCGGTATGTATGCATCTGTATATGTGGGTGCGGGTGCAGTTGAGCCGATAGGGCTTGTAAAATACGTCGCTGCAGCAGCGGAAAAACAACGCCGCCGCTTTCTTACGCTCCTGCAAGCGGGTGGCCGTAGTTTTGTTACAGCCGCTGAAGTTTCGATCCCGTGATCCTCGGTTCGGCTCTGGGCTTGCTTTTTTACTCGATCCGCGTGAGTGTACTTTGTCGGAGCGAGATGCAGCGATATGATCGTTTGGATCGTAAACAGAAAAAAATAAAAGCAAATGAGTGTAGCTGCTCCTCTAGCTCGTGT
This sequence comes from Copidosoma aretas, assembly GCA_030522625.1. Classification (NCBI taxonomy): domain Eukaryota; kingdom Metazoa; phylum Arthropoda; class Insecta; order Hymenoptera; family Encyrtidae; genus Copidosoma; species Copidosoma aretas. The sequence continues at coordinate 7,105 of JAPYYV010030929.1, read as the reverse complement.
ATTCAATATATTGCACACTGAGAGAATATTTGGGCATCCTCTGTCCAAGCATGTGTATGTACCACACCAAATTCCCTTGCAGTTGTTACCTCAGGCACTTGTGCAGTAGCTGCACAAGTGTTGGGCAACAGTGAGACTCTCACGGCACCAGTCTTATGCGTCTTCTGCTCCAGTATGTGTTAGGCAACAGCGACCCTAACCCTTGTGCTGCAAATGCGCTAATATTTTCTCAGTGTACGTGAAAAGGGGATTCACGAATTAAATTATGGTAAACAAAATTATACATGAACGTGTAAAAAATGACCTAATTGTTGTATGTCTGTTCATAATATTATCGCAACGTAGTTTTACCATGGACGTTCGTACGTAGCCTTTTACACACATTTTGCGATAAAGTAGATAACGAGATCCGAACCTTGTAATATTCTCGGTCAAATTCCCCGACATACATGGGCGGAAGTTACAACGTCAGTCACTACCATATGATACATAATTCTGTTTTATGTATATAGTATCATGATTAACCCCCGCGGCGACTACAACATTGATCATGATTCCCCGTGATCGTCTGCTTATCGTATTACATAAATATTCTGGAATACACATTGCATGTAAAATTATCTCCTGCGCATTTCCTTGCATGCATTTCTTCAATTATTTCTACGTACATCGATATTAAATTTCTTTCACGAATGCACTTTTTGATACCATTTTACTTTTGACTTTTGACTCGCGAAGTTTGTTTGTATTAAAAATTGGCTTCAATGTCATTGACCAACACCACAAACCTGTACATATGTATAATAATTGACGAATTCAGCGTACGATACTTTTTTTTTTTTTTTTTTTCATCGAATCCAACCGGGCAACGAAGCTTGGCAGGGGGGAAGGTGAGCTCCAGATCGATGCCCCTGCCGAGAGCTGCGGCACGCAAATCGAGAGCGCCACTTTTTCTCCCTCCCTCTCTCTCGTGCGAAAAGAAATTACGCTGCTCGTTATTGTATTTCTCCCAATGTAGGCCCTCCCCCGGGGGAGTCCGGTTTTACAGTGTACATATAAAAAATAGGCATTCTGTCTACTGGGTGTACTTGCCTGTATTTTTCGCCCCTCCACACACACGTATACATTTACCAGTTTAGACGACGATGGCGTGAGTTTTCACTTACACGCGCTACTTATTTTCTGGGAAAAGTACGCTGCGCACACGGCAACATCGGCAGCCCGTTCGAGATAAAAATCTCTCTCTTCGCGCAAAGTACTTTGCGCCTCTAACCGCGCGCTGCCGTGCCACCCGCGCATTCCCGATGCGTCCCCGATGGGCAAATCTACAGCCTGCTGTAATAAGCAAACCCGGCCATCGCCTACCCCCTACGGTGTGCGCGTATAATATCATAAGCCACCTGCGCGGCCCACGCGCTTGGCTAATACTTTAATCTCTGATCGCCAACTTTTCGATTTACGGCCCGCGGGACGAGACGGGCGATGGGAAAGTTTTTATCTCGGTTCGAACCTCGTAAATTTTCGCCGATAGCGCGCCAAGGAGAAAGAAGGAGGAGGAGGCGGCACGGGGCGCGCGTTATTTTTCTCGGGAGATCCTCCCCCCCCCTTTTCGGGTGCGTCCCCCCCCCCCCCCCCCCCGCTCTCGCCCTGGGAAATTAGCGCGGGAACAATAGCGCGAATTTAAAATTGAATCTCGGCTCGCCGGAGCGCGCCTTTTCACGGCCCGTCGCCGCCGCCGCGACCTCTCTCTCGCGGCCGCTAATTTATAACGTAATTTGAAAAATCTGCCCGCTTAGGCGACGACGAGTGAAACTCGGTGAAAAGTTTCTCTCGGCGCGCTCCTCTCCTCCAGCGTCGTCTCCGGAAGAGGAGGAATAATCACAAGGAGCGGGCCCTTTTTTTTTTTTTTTTCTTTAAAAATTTCCACCCCGCTCGTCCCGGCCCCCCCCCCCCCCCCCCCCCCCCCCGTACCCCCCCCGGGATTAAAAATTTCCAGCGCGATCGATCGAGCTCGCACCTCGCGACCGCGCTCCGTCGTACGCGCACCGGGAGAGGCTTTTTTTCCCGTTCGCCCGTGTAACCCGCGCGCGGGGGCTGATACGATAATCGGGGCGCGAAATCTCCGCGCAGCTGCGCACGCGACCGGCGCTCATTGCATACCGGGCCGTTGTTCTCCTCGAAGAGTTGAATCCGACTCGATCGGCGCGTCGAAAAACGAACGGGGGAAGCCGGTGCACCAGCCAGCGGAAGTTTGGATTTACCGTTTGCTCCTCTCGGCGGAGTACCGCTGCATCATTACACCCACGCTGGTGCGCAAACGCGCGCCTTCCGTACTCTCTCGAAGGACGTCGACGCGCCGAAACACAACGAGGCCGCTCTGTGCGGATCCGCGTCGAGTATAATTTCATAATCGCGCCGATGGACGTCCGTCGGGGAAGAGTATGGAGCGGCTCAAAGGCACGAGCTTTCGCCTGGTTGCATTAGAATATTACGTCCGTTGGCACCAGCGATAAGGAGCCGCGAGCTTTTATGAATCTGTCCAGCAAGATCAACGAGTTGTATGTTACACCTGTCCTGCACACGTCGCGTTGCCATCAGAGTGTAGGTGTGTGCGAGTGATCATGTTTCGCGGGGTGGTCGTTACTTTTCGCAAGTCGCGGACACTGCAGCTCACGGGAAGGAGGCAAAAAGCTGGGCAAGACGACATCAGAGAGAGAGAGAGAGAGGGAAGAAAAACGAAAGAGAAGCGTCGCTTAGCGGCGGTAACCGCGGGTAGTCAATCGCAGGGTAGCCGGGTCCGTGCAGTGTACAAGTACACAGCACACACATGCTTAGCGCGTCCTCGGCGCTGCACGTGACGCAGCTCAAGAGAGAGAGAGAGAGAGAGTAACTCCTTTTTTCGTCATTGTTCGGGGCGTCGTGTGTGTGCGTGTGAGCCGCAAGAATTTATCCCCTCGAGCGCGGGCGCCCGTCTCGGCGGTGGTGTGTACCTGCCGCCGCTGCTTTCAAAACCCTCGACGCTTTTTCGCCCTACCTCCCCTGTACTCCCTTAGCGCGGCTTTTGTCGACGTCCGCAAAGTATGAGCTCCAATCGGAAAATTGGCCCTCTCTCGGCACACCTCATGCTTGCGAAATACCTAACGCTCGACGGATGCAGAGCGCTTTCGCCCCTGCATCCGTCATTTTATCACATCGTGTAATATATTATTATTATGTACTTGGACGAACGTACATTGTTTTAAAACACATTGTATAATTTTCCTGTTTTGTTGTTTTGTTGCAGGATCGTTGCTGTGGCGCTGCTCAAACGACGGCCTCGACGACAGGTGAGTTTTTGCAAACGATTGATCCCCATCAGAGTACCGCTGCGAGAAGGGTGAAACATTATTGGCCGTTAAAATCAATCGCCCGTGACGAAATATATACTTTCCCGGCTCGATATTCACCCCGGGGGTACGACTCGGAAAAAACACTCTACCTGTACGCGCGCCGTGGTATCGTATCCCCCCCCCCAGCTCCGGACCAGCGAGCGGCGGAATTTAATCTAGTCGTCGGCGCGGAAGTCGGCATTTCGAGAGCCGAGGACCGGCCGGGGGTGCGCTCTCTCTCCAATAATGGCTCCTCTTTGTCGTATAATCATCATCATCGTCGGGGAAAAGATGTGGTAGTCTCTCTCTCTCTCGGCAAATATTGTCGCGCGCGCAGGGGTGGAGAGAGAGGTACTTTTCAATAAAACGACGACGTCGTTGCCGGAGGCTGCAGCGGAAAGGAGGAGGAGTAGGAGGAGGAGCTAGTGTTATTATTACAGTCGGGGGAGGAGCAGGGGGTTACAACAGTGTATACCTTTCCGAGCCCCTGGGCAATTTTTCTCTTCCCTCGAACCATTTCTCATCTCCGCTCGCGTGTAAACGGCTTCCGTCCCCGGCCCTTAATTTATCTTCGCATCACCGCGTCTCGGGACTCGGGAACGGGAGAAAGTACATGAACCACGCACAACGGTACGACGCGCGAAGACGCGTCAGAACGGAGTGTAACGCAACAACAACAACAACGGGGGGTGATACGAAGAAGACGCAGCTTTCTTTCTCATATGTCGCGCTCAAAACGGAGCTCGGCTCTCTATAACCACCACCGGCAGACGCGTTGTACTTTGTACCCGCATCACCTCCGGCCACAGAGCAGCAGCTTTCCTCCGCAAACGTGCGTGTATGTAGTAACCATGGTATATACGTAGCAACAGCACAGTGGGCACGCGCGAGACGAGGGCGCGTCTGTATTCCCTTTGTGCGCGTCCCGGACAAAGGGGCGGGGGGGTATAGCGCCCGAGAGCGCGAATTCGCCGCGCGACGACGACGACGACGGCCGCGGTGGTGCAGGGCAGGAAGGAAGGAAGGAAGCTTTCGTTCGCCCCGAGCTCTCGCTTTGCCTCCCTCGTGCGCCTGGCCGTTATATGCACCCGAGCTGCAGTGAAGCGTATATACTATATACCCACGCGCTCACGGTGGAGGAGGTGGGTAAAAGAATAGGGCGGCGCGTGCGGCAGCGGGACGCGTGTATGCATATACATACGTCGACGGCAGACGGCCCCCCCCCCCCCCCCCCAATTTCCCGCCTCGCCTCCGCGCCGCCGCGGCCCCGTCTTCTTTCTTTCGCCTCTTTGGCCCTGGCCCGCTGCGTCCTCCCTCCTCCTTTCTTTGGAAAGTACTTTGCCAGCCGCGCTGCAAAGCTCCCCCGACCCCTTTGCAGCCACACCATCGTCCCGTGTGTGTGTGTGTGGTGTGCGCCACCTTATATACTGCACGCGTCTTATGTGTTCATCTCGCGTTGCGCTCTCATGACTAATGGTATTTACATCCACACGTATGCGATATTATGTCTCTGCGGCTTGTGTCGTATGATAGTTTTGTTTTGTTTTGTTTTTTCCTTTTCTGCAGCCTGCTGGAACGCCCTTATGATAACGTATCGCACCGCGATTGGGCCTTTGATGTACGTTATTCGTTCGTTCGTCCACAATCACACTGTCGTGTAGGCACCACTGCTCCGTGATTAATCCTGCCGCTGAAACGCCTCGATTCGCCTGTACCGCCCTTCAGCGCCGTCGGCTCGGATATGCTGTCTCGCGGACTCGGCTCTGCCGTTGCTGCTGCGCTGCGCCGAATTTTTCACCCGTTCCCGCACTCACGCGTGTACGTGGCACGCGCATCTGTATAGGATACATCACGTCCAATTGATCACCGCCGGTGGAGAATAGAGCTGCCCGGGCGCACAGTGTTACAGTCCTCTTCCTCGCAGGTTTTGCGCGACGAGATCGAAAATTGAAACGTCAAACAGGCCTTTGAGGGCGGCGGGCGATGCTCGGGAATGGGTCGAGCGCGAGCGAGGAGGGGGGGGGGGGGGCGGGGCTCTTTGACGCGCGCACTTGCACCAGAACTCGCGGGCTGCCGTACGGCACCACCATCACCACTACCCTGTACACTGAGTACAACGACGACAGGGCCGCGCGACGTAATAATATGCAGTGCTAAAGTTTAATCGCGTGTGACATAATATAACGGGCACGTGTGAGCTAGTCCGACGGCAGTTGGTTTGCTCACCCCCGCGCGTTCTCTACACCACTACTCCCTTCTTTCCTCCGCGTTTCTTTCCCCCCCCCCCCCCTTTTCCTCTTCTATTCTCGCTGCTGCTGCTGCTCCATGGTCCGTGTGTGTGTACATTTGTCACGGACGCTGCTGCTCCGTAGTATTCCGGACTATCGAGCAACCATCAGCCAACAAATTAGCCACCCCAGCAGCCGTGCTAATTGTTTTTCTTCCTCCCGTCGCTGCATATACCGTGATTTTCGCCTGACCTTTGCGGTTGCATGTACATTATATGTATAACTGTACACACGCATGAGACGCGTACGTTTTGCCGAATCGGAGCTAATATTGTGAAGATGATCAATCTTATTTTTCAACAGCACAGTGATGACAGTAGTGTTGTTATATATTCATAGCATCGATGCCGATTCTGTTTTTTTTTTTTTCATTCAGAGTTTTACTCGCGCGAAATCCTCCGATATTTCGTGACGCGCGATCGAGTTATAGCTCCGAAAGCTCGATCTTTCATCCTCGATTTGGATCCCCAGAGTTTTTCATTCGAATATTGTACCTCGGCTGTCCCGAGCAGATTGATCGATCCCCCCGAAGCTTACTTAACGGCGCACCGTTCGACCGTCGAGCCGAGAGAAAATTCCGAATATTTCATTTGAAAGGGAGCGAGTGCGCTCCGCTGATGGAAATATGATTTTATACGGACACACGTATATATTTAGGTACGTGCGCGTCGAATAAGCTTGATTGACTCTTCCGACGTTACTCACATTCGTCGGAACAAAGTTTATTTTCGACTCGTCGAGTTTGAAATTTTTCATCATTTCAATTCTGCAGGATACCGAACGGCTTGAATCTTGGTGCATCGTCAATTCAGGGCTCGTTTCATTATTACATGACGGCTGATTGTGATTCGAGACTCTTGCCTGACATTATACTTTTCTTCTATTCCTGCTCGTCAATGCGATTGGATAAAATCAATAAATAATTTAAACCGTTCCCAGAGAGAGCTGGGAATACGAATAATAAAAGTAGAGAGAGAGAGAGAGAGAGAAACTCGTTCGGAATACCAAAAACTACACCGGCACGGATTACCTTTGAGGCGCTGCAAAAGCTCCCAAGTATATTATCCACACCCCGCCTCACACCATACCCGTGTAAACTCTCTCTCTGTGCTCCGGGAAATAGTCCACCCCCGATTACCATGCCGCGCGAGAGTTTCGACGCTCCGGCAAGAAAGGCCCACAGCCCGTGCAGCCCTTTTCATTTTTCTCCCTCGATTTCCCGCAAACGGCGAGCGAAGATCAAACGGCCCAGACTACTCGCCCTTCCCCTGAAAAAGAGGTGTCTCGAGTAGCAAAGGGGAGGAGGAAAGCGGAAAGGGAAAAATGACCAATAGACACAAGCCGGGGGGGGAGGTCGTCTCCTGCCCTCTGTTTTTCCTGCTGCTCGTTCCGCGCTTCCTTCCGGCCGCGAGCACCGCCGTACTCGGCGCGAGCTTTTTTTTTTTTCAT